>ML884276.1:2155-14656 GCA_009831015.1 Picea engelmannii | reverse complement strand
TGCAACTCTTAAAGCCTAACCACATGTATTAAATATCTTGTAAGTATACATGAAAACATGATTGTTACTAATCTCATTAGTTCTGAAGATGACATAGTAAATATTACCCTATTAAATATATAGGGTAAAATATTGAATAAAAACATTTATGAATGGTTTCACAACCACATATATTAAATATCTTGTAAATATACATGAAAACATGATTGTTACTAATCTCATTAGTTCTCAAAATGACATAGTAAATATTACCCTATTTTATATATATATATATATATATATATATATATATATATATATATATATATATAATATTAGACATTCTAAAGAAAAGAAATCTAAATTTAAGTGCCATGTCCCTAATACCAAAACAATTCAGATGGAAATCAACAAATAGAATTTGTTGAATTAGGCTAATGGATATATTTTATTTTTACTAATAAGAACAAACTCAATTTAAGTTCCATGTCCC
The DNA here is from genome assembly GCA_009831015.1 of Picea engelmannii. Lineage (NCBI taxonomy): Eukaryota > Viridiplantae > Streptophyta > Pinopsida > Pinales > Pinaceae > Picea > Picea engelmannii. Next base: position 14,184 of record ML884276.1, on the reverse strand, counting down.
TAATACCAAAACAATTCAGATGGAAATCAACAAATAGAATTTGTGAATTAGGCTAATGGATAAATTTTATTTTTACTAATAAGAACAAACTCATGGTTTGTTTTTAGTTTTTCTAAAAATATTATTAAAATAAAATTAAGTGTCTAGGTAATTAAGTCAATGAGACCAACAATGATTTGATATCAAACCGTAGTTGGAAAAGATATGGACCTACAATTAGCTGTACATGCAACAAGCACTTGTAGTCGATAGTTTGGAGTAAGGATTCAAATCACAGGTCAGTTTGGAGAAGCTTGTAGGGTTACACAATTCTCGAAACTCTTCCTTAGTGTGTTCCTTGCCTAACAAGATATTGTCATTACAATCTTGTTTCACCAAATTCAATATATTGTCATTAGAATCTTGTTCCAACAAATTCTCTGTATGTTATCTTTGGTGTTTGCACTAAACAAAATATATTCTTTTCAATTCATTATGAAGTTTAAAAATTAATTGTATGAGATTAGCAAAGTACTTTACAATTCAATGTGGGTGAGATGTTGTATGTTAAATAAAGCTATTAAAAAAAGTTAAAGTTATAACTTAATAAATTTGATCCCTTTTGATATTTGATATATCCAAATTTAAGATGAATCTATCCTTATTGATATTAAGTACCTTTTATATATGGTGAATATTGTACAAGATTAGAGTTTCTTTTCAAACCTTCCCTCAAATATGGTCAGTACATCTAGTTAAAACATTCATTGTTTCAAAAAATATATTCTACACCCAAATATTAGGTCGATGTATGATTCCATAACAGACACTTGTTGCTCTTAAATAATAATAATAAAAATAAATAAAAATTATATATATTCACTCTAACTTTTTTCAAAATGATATATATATATATAACCTAATTAACCCAAGATAAAAAGAGATTAAAAAAATTAAAAAGGAAGGGTCAGCATTTCGTATAAGATGGGTCTATGGCGGTACTTAACTTTTCAATTTTTCTTGTTCTCATAATTTCATAAAGGCAACGGATATTCCATGTATGAACCTTTTTTGACCATTAAAGATTTTTCATGTATGTTCTTTGCAGTGCCCGACGCCTGAAACCCTAGCACGAAGATGGCAATTCTCTACACTTTGTTGCTCCCGCTATGCAATATCTTGTCGTTTGAACCAATTCAAAATTCAGAAGCTTCGGATTGCTCTGCAAAAGGTCGGTTCAGCACTCTGAACCCCTATACTGCCTCACTTCAAATGGAATTCGTGATGTCCTACGAATCAATTTTCCTAAACGTCATTTATGTTCTGGGATGGTAATGGAATTTTATGTTAGTTTGGGGTTACTTTGCACATATCTTTATCTCTGAATAGATGACCGTGAGGAGCTATTTTAACAGGAGGAAATCCATGGATTTCTTTTATCAGGTTTAATTTGATATATGGTCACTTTGTACAGGTAGATGAAATCTCCCGAGCTAGATTAATTTACTTTATTTTCGATTATTTAATTTCATTTCATGTGCAAGTATCCCTCTGTTAAACCAGTTAGATCTTACACCAGCTAGTTGACGGCAAATTGCAAAGCAACAAGTAAATAAGACAAATTTTATCTTAATTTAACGAGTTCGAGGAACGAGCCCTTTTTTGAGCCAATTAGGTTTTTGCTGCCATTCTAGGTTTTTTTTATTAGGGTTACAACTAAAGGTTTGGTTTCATTGAGTTTTCCTCCAAAAAAAACACTACTGCTGGTTAACATTCTTAAATTGGGAGACATATTTGCTTCATTGTAATATGTTGGAAGGTGGCCCTTGCAAGTGTTTTTTTCTTTTTCTGGTAGTACTTATAAAATAGATTGACTTTCATGATGAAATAGGTTCTTATTGACATGGAAATCCCTGCAGCTAGCTTATGTGAACCACAGAGCATTTTTAAATTGCAAGATTGCTCAGTGAATTCGCTAAAAACTTGGACAACATCATGATCAGAATTGCTTTACTTCAAACTTGATTGCCACTTACTGAATTGGAAACCTCTTCAGCTAAAATTGGTTTTGACCTGTAGGCTTGCAATGCTCATTCAAATTGCAGAAATGGTGGACAGGATCACACCCAGGTCTGTGTAAAATTCTTTTAGAAAGAAAATATAGGTTAGAATATGATATATTTTAATTTTGAATGTATTGGAAATTGAATTGTGCATGCTGTATTAAATTGAATTGGATATAATTTGGAATGTATTGGAAATAAATTAGATGGTCATGTCTAGCAAAAGGAACAATTGTTAGTAGTTATATTCAATTTTAACATGATTACAATTCTAGTAGTTGCATATGTATTATAATATTTAAGTCGAATGAGTGATAGTGAAATAGTCCACAAACTACGAATTGAAGGATCAACAACATTTAAAGGTTGAAAACTTTGAAATGTTCTTTTTAATATCGTGTGTTAGAATAGCAGAGAGAAACCACTAATTTTTATCATGAAAATATGAGGCAAATGTATAATGTATAGTGTTATCACTTAACACTCAAGATGTTTGAGACTATTGTTGGAATGATGTCGAGGCACCCCATGGGCCAAGACTTAAGATGATCTTAAGGCTAGATTTATAGTAAGGTAATTTGTGCAATATTTGGAAAGTTTTTCCCTTTCTCTTTCTTTTTTGAAATTATAGGACGTCAAACAGTCTCAGCTCAGATGATAAATGCTCTCAACTATTAGAGGCATATGTCCACGAGTGTTTTAGACAATCAAGATTGAAAGGAGGATAAAATGGTGGTATAGAGGAAAAACGAAATAAACTTACATGGCACTGCTAAGAATGGATCTTGTAGTCCATGTGAAATGAATAATGTGTTGAGCAAATAAAAATTCAACAACTCTAACACGTGTAAACAGATCCATAAATGCATGCTTCAAACAATTGACATATTCATACATTCAAATTCAACGAGGTACCCTCTACATATCATTCAAATGCACAAGAAAAATGGCGAGAAGTGGTCATACATTTAGAGGAAATCACTTCTGTGTTATTACCAGACATCATACAATAACACTGAACATGAGGAATGGTCTACTGTCTAAGCTTTTATAAATCATATCTGGTACAAGTAAAACAAAAATCGGAGGAGATGCTTTACAATAAAACATATACAATAGAAGAGGGAAATACATATTGAAACTTAAACGTAGGGGATGAATCTTTGGTTTCTTGTTGCATTTATCAACTGACTGTGCTCAAGGATTATGTGGTCGAACAAATCTGGTTACAAGAAACTCTTAAACTCCCCAAAGTGTCGACCTTGACAATGAGGGCCTTCCTCACCTTTTATTTCTCTCACTCATGCCCTGAAACTGCTTCTTGAAATCCTTTACAACTTCTTGAAATGGTTTACCGCTTCTTGATTCTTGAACGATTCCCCCCTAGCGAAAACATAAAAAATTACTTTCACCTGTTGGAATCTATTATGCTAAGATCGTGGAGCAACTAGAGATTCTCCAACCAAAATATCATTTACATTTCCCCCTTATAATGCATGAAATCATTTTTTCTAGTGGTTGGATGCCCGAAATCAAATTTGCAGAAATCGTGAAACTTAGCCATCGTTGGATCAGTCTTGGTGAGTAATTGATCGGAGCTATCGGGGTCTGGGATTTAAACAGGAAGTTCGACGACAAGAACCCCATCAACCATATCGGATAAGATTCACACTGTTGATCGGTCTCACTTGAAAAGGTTCAAGAGAATATCTAGATCGTTGATCTGGGGACTGAGAATCGTTGATCTCGAGTGGTCGAAACCAAAATTTGGCTAAGGAAAATATTATCTTGTTAACGTCAGCATGGATACATGGCACCTTGCTATCAGTCCTCATTGGTGTTGATGTGGCAAGGAGGACAAGACATATGTCACCCATTCTCATGTGCTTTGACGACTTTGGGGGATCCATGGGCGTCCATGCTATATTAAATTCTTTTAGAAAGAAAATATAGGTTAATATATGATATATTTTAATTTTGAATGTATGGAAATTGAATTGTGCATGCTATATTAAATTGAATTGGATATAATTTTGAATGTATTGGAAATAAATTAGATGGTCATGTCTAGCAAAAGGAACAATTGTTAGTAGTTATATTCAAATTTAACATGATTACAATTATAGTAGTTGCATATGTATAATAATATTTTAAGTCGAATGAGTGATAGTGAAATAGTCCACAAACTACGAATTGAAGGATCAACAACATTTAAAGGTTGAAAACTTTGAAAAATTCTTTTTAATATCGTGTTAGAATAACAGAGAGAAACCACTAATTTTTATCATGAAAATATGAGACAAATGTATAGTGTTATCTCTCAACATGTTCTAGACTATTGTTGGAACAATGTCGAGGCACCTCAGGGGCCAAGACTTAGGATGAATCTTAAGGCCAGATTTATAGTAAGGTAATTTGTGCAATATTTGGGAAGGTTTTCCCTCTCTCTCTCTCTCTCTTTCTTTTTTGAAATTATAGGACCTCAAACAATCTCAACTTAGATGATAAATGCTCTCAACTATCAGAGGCATATGTCCACGAGTGTTTCAGACAATCAATCTTGAAAGGAGGATGAAATGGTGGTATAGAGGAAAAACGAATTAAACTTACATGACACTGCTAAGAATGAATCCTATTGTCTATGTGAAATGAACAATGTGCTGAGCAAGTAAAAATTCAACAGCTCTAACACATGTAAACAGATCAATAAATGCATGCTTCAAACAATTAACATCTTCATACATTCAAATTCAACGAGGTACCCTCTACATATCATTCAAATGCACAAGGAAAATGGCGAGAAATGGTCATATATTTAGAGGAAATCACTTCTGTGTCATTACCAGACATCATACAATAACACTGAACATGGGGAATGATCTACTGTCTGAGATTTTATAAATCATATCTGGTATAAGTAAAGAAAAAATGGGAGGAGATGCTTTACAAGAAAACATATATAATAGAAGGGGGAAATAAAGATTGAAACTTAAACGCAGGGGATGAATCTCTGGTTTCCTTTTGCATTTACCAACTGATTGTGCTCAAGGTTTCTCTGGTCGAACAACTCTGGTTACAAGAAACTCTTAAACTCCCCAAAGTGTCGACCTTGACAACGAGGGCCTTCATCATCTTTTATTTCTCTAACTCATGCCCTGAAGCTACTTGTTGAAATCATTTACAACTTCTTGAAATGGTTTACCGCTTCTTGATTCTTGAATGATTTCCCCCTGGTGAAAACAAAAAAATTACTTTCACTTGCTGGAATTTTTATGCTAAGATCGTGGAGCAGCTAAAGATTTTCTAGTCAAAATATCATTTCCGTTTTGCCCCTTAGAATGCATGCAATCATTTTTTCTAGTGGTTGGATGCTCAAAATCAAATTTGCAGAAATCACAAAACTTAGCCACCGTCGGATCAGTCTCGGTGAGTAATCGATCGGAGCTATCAAGGTCTGGGCTTTAAACAGGAAGTCCGACGACAAGAACCCCACCGACTATATCGGATAAGATTTGGAGTGTTGATCAGTCTCACTTGAAAAGGTTCAAGAGAATATCTAGATCGTTGATCTCGAGTGACCGAAACCAAAATTTGGCTAAGGAAAATATTATCTTGTTAACGTTAGCATGGACACATGGCACCTTGCTATCAGTCCTCATTGGTGTTGATGTGGCAAGGAGGATAGGACATGTGTCACCCATTCTCATGTGATTTGATGACTTTGGGGGATCCATGGGTGTCCACGTGGTAGCTACTGATTGGTTCTGACAATGCTCTGCTTTTATGCCACACTGTCATCCCTCTACATTTTGTTGATGACGATGTCGTCGTTGCTGATGTTACTTTGGGGTATCATGGGATTTCTTCTGAGTGTCATCAATGACGACAACCACCACGATCTACACCATTAATATTTTGTTGAAACTAGGAGAGTCGTTGATTTGGGCTCAACCAAAAGCCAGAAACAACTAAGGCATGAACAATATTACGTTGACGTCATCGCAGACACATGGCAACTTTTAATTGGACCATGATGCTACTAACATGGTAGGTAGACATGACATGTGTCACACATTTTAGGTGTACTGACCTATGTACATGATGGGTTTCACATGTCCACGTGGCAGCCTCTGATTGGCTTTGACAACGCTCTGTTGGTGGCCAAACTGTCATCTCTTCTGCATTTTGCCGATGACAATACTGTCGTCGACACTTTGAAAATTTGCGTTGGGGATTTCTCTTTGCATTTCACTAACAACGATCTCCATCTTGATCTTCGTCATTGATTTGTCGTCGACACGAGGAGAGTTGTTGATCTGGCTCAACCAAAAGCCAAGATCGATTAAGACAAGTATTATCATGTTGACGTCACCTAGATAGATGGCGTCCTTATACTGGTCCACGTTGGCACTGATGTGGCAGAGGGGCATGACATGTGTCACCCAATTTCGAGGTGTTGACCTATGTATGTGGAAGGTTTGGCCTGTCCATGTGGCAGCCACTGGTTGGCCCTGATAGTGCTTCACTAGTGAGCTAACATGACATTTGYTCGAGAGGATTTGATACTTGGGAGAAGATATGGAACATTGATCGGAGGTGTGCCCATAGGATCTATCCAGAGCTAGGACCCGTGAGGAAATCTGACAAAGTAACTTCGACGACTATCAATATAGAGATACAGATAAGATCATATATGGACCGTTGATCGAAGGTGTCTCATTAGAGAGGTTGGGGCTTGAGTTTCAGACAAGACTCCGAAGAGGGGACTCTGAAGGGACTCAACAAGAAAAATATAGATTATCTTGTTAGCACTAGAAGTCACCTCTAGATTGCGGTAGAGGTAAGCCCARTACCCATCAGTTTATATGTCACGGTTAATGGATTTAAAGAGGTCAAATGAGGTAGACTTGATAGAATATYATTTTAACTTAGAGGGCAAGGCTAATATGCATAAGAAAATGAGGTCTTGATTAACTTCAGCCAATAAGTTGTAGTAAGGGTGAGTAGGAGGAAGAAATTGAGAAGAAGATGTAAAGTTCTGCTCTGGACATCAGGTCTTCTAGCAGCCCAAGGAGGAAAAACTCTGAAAACAAGATCCACTTGAATTCAATCAAACATAACTGCGCTATAACTGAAAACGCTATAACTGCGCTGCAATCAAACATTCATTACAACACAAACACCACAATCCATGCGAATCCTTCGATCATGAACATTCAATATAGGATGCAAGTAAGATGGAAATAGAAGCTAGCTTTCATTAAACAAGAAATCTCATATCAAGTTACATAACCAAAGGACCAGATCTTCATTAAAACATTACAATATAGGAGCTTAGCTCAACCATCGACCTTAACAAAATATCAAAACCGAGTATTTATACTTAGAATAACCTGCCACCACCAGGAGTGTGACCTGGGTATAGCAATCAAAGCTTTGCATTTGTGTCTCTTCTGCCAGCCTACACCTGCATTCTTCTGTCAGACGCGACCTCATACCAGTATGGGCCTTGCAGGAGAATTCGTTGACAGGGAAACTTTGGGCTGACAGTCTGCCTCTGCGACCATCTTTTCCATGCTTTCCATTTATGGGGTGAAACGAGGTTTCAACCACCTTCCCCATTTGCATTAACTAATTTCATTGAGATCAGGATGAAACCTAACACCCATGAATTCTCCAGGAGATGCTCACGACTCTTTCAAGTCAATGTCGGGGCCTTGAGACCACATAGATATTCCCCTGTGAAAATATAGGTGCCCTCGGCTTCTGGAGTGGCTCCTCTCCATCGCTTCATGTGACCTCAGATCATGACCTGGGGATTCTTTTTGTGAAATTTCGGGACTTCACATTTTGAGAATCTTCGCTCCACTTGATTCCAAATATCTCGATACTTGAACTTGCGAAATGGCCCATTCAGATCGACGGTGGTACCTACTTCGAATTTGACGACCACGATCGTCTCCCCAAATAACCTTAGTCGCCAGCTGCACAATAGATGCATGCCCTTCTTTATAGCCCCTCTTTCCATATGACTATGGGTTGTGACCACGGGCCCAATTCCTAGGTGCTTCGCGATTTTTCGTTTCGCGACTTCGTGTCGTGCTCCATGCTCAAACCTCTGAGTCACAAAATCACGATCTCTCGGATCAGGTGCTACGTGTCCCCGCTGGATCAGACGACCTAGATGGATATCAACATTTTGGGACCTCGACACTTCGGGACTTGGGAAATCTGCACACTCCTTACTTCGGTTTTCCCGAAATGACTTTCTACGTGGTTCGGATCTAGTGCCACACGTCCTACTGGATCAAACAACTCGTGCTGATTTTGGGTTTCGGGGATTCATATATTTTACAAATAACTTGAACAATGTTTCGAACTACCGACTCCCACGCTTATAATTTGTCATTGATATCTGAACTTTCAATTGAAATTTCCTCCACCAAACTGAACTTGCTCGCTTGCTTGATTCAAGTCCATATCAGACCACTTTAAGTGTTGCGCTTGTGCTTATGGATGGGGCCTCTGTAAAAAAATACTTGGATGAATGGATGAGGGCTAGGGACAACAAAAGGATCGACGACAGAAGTGGAGAGGGAAGTGATCAACCTTAGAATAAAACATAAAATCTTAGGGCTGAGACTTATTAGGTAAGAAAACCAAGGAAAAACAAGTCGCCCAAATGGATGAAGGCAAACAAAAGAGAAACTTCAAGTCGAAAGGAAAAAACTTAAGCTAGGGTCTGTGCAAAGGAGAGAGACAGAAAAATTATAGACCACCCACAAGACCCTGACAAGTTTATGTGATAAAACATCCATCAAAGGTTAGAGAATCACTGAGGTTTGTTGATCTGGTTGCATTTGAATGAAAAATTTGGCTAAGGAAAATATCGTCATGTTGACGCTATCCTAGACATGTGACTAATTTTTATTGGCCCACGGTGGCATTGATGTGGAAGGGGAGAAATACACGTGTCATCCAGATTTGATATTTTTACTTATGCATGTGATGGGTTCCACATGTCCACGTGGCAGTCACTGGTTGGGTCTAACGGGGCTCTACTGGCATGCTAAAACAACACCTGGTTGAGACAAATTTAGATCAAAGATCAAATCTGGACCGTCCATCGGGGGTTGCGTCTACTTAAATATGGGTCATTGAACATAGATACATCATTGTAGCGCTTGAGGCTTGGATCCAAATGAGACTCCGACAAAGGGATTTCAATGATCATTGATTTTAAAAGGTTGAGCATGAGATGAGATCTGGGTCGTCGATCGGTCTCGCCTGAGTACACCTTGATCAATGAGGATCCACAAGTCCTTTAGTGCTTGGTTCCCAAACCTCGGTCCCATGATAAGCACCCTGGCGATAGATTTAACAACTTTTCAGGCATCACAAGCCCTTTTGGACCTCTGATAGGCACCCGAGGGTTTAAAACTTTCCTTATGCGCACAAGGGTATGTATCTTCTTGTTATTTCTTCATTCTTCCTTAGGATAATTTGACTCCTGTCTGTTCAGAGTCTTTGGAAGGTTGTCTTTTGCCACTAATTTTTTCAATAATGGCCTGACCACTTCAACATAATTTTAAATCTTTGCCAAGAACGAAAAATAATACTAGCATTGGATTCAATGGGGACAACATACCCTTGTGTTCTGTTGAGAATTGTAGACCAAGTGCCTTCTTTTGTTGAGTTATGGAGTCTGCACGAAAATATACATCTCCTTCAGATCGGAAAATTGATCTGATGTGTGACACAAAAATGCTCAACAACTTACAACGTTGGAAATCTGCCTACTTGTTGAAGTAATGAATGGTGAATGAAGTAAAATTACAAATTCATGAACGAGAATGAAAAGGAATTATTTATGTACAGGGTAAGAAAATTTTGTAGTGATCAATATTGCAAGAAGTTCTTGAGGAACCTCCCATTTACAGGAGCCTCAAACAAATCTCCATCTAGCTGAGCTAAATCATAAACGTTGTTGTCTTGGACTGCAACCACTTGGAAGGGTCCAAGCAAAAGATTATCAAACTTTCCATGTTTCCCTTCACCTTCCCTTTATGCACCCCATTTTAGGACCAAATCCCTTGCCATGAAAATTCTTTCTTTGGTCCTTTTATAAAAAAAAACTTTTATTCTTGCTTGATGAACTTGGCACTTTATCTGAACGTGTTCTCTTACCCATTGGACTTCAATCAACTGGTTAATTCTTCTCTCCATGTCATCTGATTTTGTATCCTCATATTGCAGTAATTTCATTACAAAGAGGCTAAGTTGAATGGGGAAAATGACTTCCAACCCATACACCAATTGAAAAGGGGAAGTTTCAATAGCCCTCTTAATGCTAGCTCTGTTTTCCCAAATAACATATTTCAGGTGGGAATCCCATGCCTTTTTGTTTTGAGATAATATTTTCTTGATAATATTGATAAGGTTCTTATTAGAGGATTTAGCCAAACCATTTCCCTATGGATAGTAAGCAGTAGAGTGTGCCAACTCTATGTTATAGTCCTGACAAAACTTCACCAATTTGCCAGAGTTGAAATCCTTAACATTATCAACAATCATCTTTCTTGGGCACCCAAATATGACCAAGATATTTTCTTCTAGGAACTTTATGATGACTATATCAATGGATGCCCTAGTAGGTATGGCCTCTACCCATTTTTTGAAACAATCTATGGTTGTCAAAATCCATTTGTGTTGTCCACTTAAATTTGGATTAATCTCGTAAATGAAATCTAATACCCACACTAAAAATATGTCTCAACTTTGATTGGTTTTAGTGGGAGGGGCAACAACTTCTGCTTCCCTGCAAACATTTGACATTCTACACATGCTTGAACCAAGCAATTTACATGGTCCATCTTGGGTAGGGGGTAGTTATATTTTAATGAACATTTATTTGGATTTCTAAAGTCTACACATAACCTTGTTTCCCGACTCTTCTTTCTCACTGGAACTAAATTAGCTACCCATTCAGAGTACCTTAGCTACCCATTCAGAACTAAATACTCTTCCCTATGATCAACATGAATATTTTTGGACAACTTAATATATTTAAGATATTTTTCAGTCCCAATATTATATTTCTCAATGCTATCATCTTTGGGGAGGACAAATGGTTTGACAGGTACATCATTTCTATCAAACAACCCTTCTAAATTCACCAATCCTTTGGGAATGAAGTTATTCTTAAGTTGCAAGGCTTTATGCTCAACCATGTAATTGTTGAATTTAGGGATCTCTTCAACTTCCTCCCCAATCTCATGTTTGGTGTCTTCTTCATCATATGAATCAATATGAGTATTTGCAAACTAATCTACAACTTCCATGAACTTTTTGATCTATTGATCATCTTCAAAAACTTTCTAGTATTTGGTATTATCAAGATTGGAAGGTCTGTGTCTCATATCGATCTCATATTTCATTTGAGGGGTGGCTGGTGCTTTAAAGGTATTGACAGTTATTGCTAAGGAATTCGTTGTCTGATTAAACTCTCTCAAAACAACGAAAATATTGAAAGATTCATAAAAATTATCAATCATATCTCATACCTAATTTCTCTATGCTCTCATTCTTGGATTCCTTGTCTAATAAAAAAATTTTACTTGTTGCACAACTAGCTCTGAATCCCCAAATACCACGAGCTTGGTAATATACATCTTTCTTTCTCCCTCCAGGCCTAAGATCAAGGCTTCATATTCAACCACATTATTTGTGGCCTCGAATTCAAGCTTGTAGGACAAATGAATTTCTCTTTTGGTGTGGGAGATGTGCACTACACCAACCCCAACCCCTTATTTTGAGTGTGCACCATAAAAAACCATTTTCCATATGCCATCCACTTCCTCCACATGGATTACAAGAGGATCTGCAAGCATTGGGGTTTCATTGTATTCTTCATTTACATATAGGATAAAACAACCCAGATCTTCATCAACAACATATATGGGATGATTCACATGATTGTTCTGATCA
>WSFP011493439.1:0-14579 GCA_009831015.1 Picea engelmannii | reverse complement strand
GGGAAGTTGATGTACTAACTTACTCAAACGGGGCCCACATGACTTTTGGCGCTTCATCTCCTAGGGTTAGGTTTTTGGATGTCTAGGGTTTTTGACATTCCTTTTTATTGTAAAAGGCCTTCAGAGCCTCATTGTAATCATCTTTTTGCGAATGAGCATTGTCATCACATCTCTTCTCAGAGATAAGCCACCACCATTCCAGCAAGCTTGTTTTCCACTGCCTTTTACAGTTTCAACTTATTTCCTTATTGAATAGAAAATCGATTTTATTGTATCTCTGTTATTTTGTTTTAAGCATATTTTAATAGTCTGTATTCATTTTGTTCTTCTCATAAAATCCGGATCATCTCTTCTCAGAGATAAGATACCACCATTCTAGCAAGTTCATTCACTTTGTATTTTTACAGTCTCTATACATTTCTTTCATTAACAGAAATCATGTATTGTTTTATTTCTCTCTTTCTAGAAATATTTGTGTGTATTTCATTGTAATAACTCTACTTTTATTTCGTTCCAAAAATAATCTGGATCAATGATATCAGAGAAGGCCACTCTTGATTTTTTTTCAGTGCATGTCCCCAACGAGGTCTGAATATAGCAATTTGGGTCTCGAAATTGTCTCTCTTGAGGAAAATCACTCTCGCACGCCTAAGAAACCCTCCATGGTGGAAGAAAAAAAAAACAACGGAGACAAATATTCTATTAAATTGTTGCTTGAGCAAGCTCTCGCGCGCCAGAGATATGTAATGATGGAGAATTTTTCCCACATCCTTCAATGCCTATCGATAGCAAGAGACACATATTCATCAAGCAACCACTTTGGAGGAACCTCTCTCTTCAAGGTACACATTAATTTTTATATTTATGTATTTGGAGGTTAGATAGATGTGGATTCCTTAGAAAAATGGTTAGATATGGTATAAGGTTATTTCTTTGTTCACAATTTTTTCGACAGTGAAAATATCACATTCGCACTCCTCAAGGCTCTACCCCATGTCAAACATTGGTGGGAAAAAAACTAGGAGAAAATTTCCATAGAGGAATCTGGAATATATGGGGTCGAGCCCACATGGGATTATTTTGTGGGTGTGGTCAAGGAACATTATTACCATGTTGATAACTATGAAGACCAGTACATGAGATGGACCACAATGCGGCAATAGAGGGGCCAAATTGTGTCATAAATCACAAATACTTTACATACCTTGCGCACCAAGTTGGGTATCAAAGAATATGAGTGAAATTTGTTTCTGAAATATCGTGAGGCTCTACATATGTACATCCAAACTGAAATGGAATTCCTAAACATCTCATTACTAGGATATGCCTATCAATATCTTTTCAAAATCAAGAAGAAATTTAGGCACCATAACAAATGGGAGTTCGGGTCTGCCAATCTGAAACATGCAAAGAATAATAAAGAAAACCCTAACCAATAGCCTCCTGGCAACCAGTGCAAGACATAGGAAAATAAGGGTAAGGGAAAGATGAAGAATGGCACTGGGAAGTGGTGCAAATTCCACAAAATCCCCTGGCACAACACTTATGAATGTCGCTAAAAACAATCATTAGTGGCTAAGATCAAAGACAAGGAGTCAAACCCTGATTTGGAATATGATCCAGAAAATAATGAAAAAAGATAGATCATCGATGCATACCCCACTGCTACCGTCGTGACTGCAACAATTAAAGAATAATAACTAGCATATCTTGAAGAGGGGGAGTGCCTCTTCCATTCACATATGTGGGTTAAAGGGACTCCATTATATTTCATTGTTGATAGTGGAAGCCAAAAGAACCTCATCTCAACTGAGGTTGTCAAACAATTGGGGTTATCGACAACACCATACCCACATCCTTACAACATCAAGTGGCTTAGCTAGGGATGAAATCTTCATGTCAACCAACAGTGTCACTTGTACTATGGAATTCATCCCTTCAAGGATGAGGTAGTGTGTAATGTTTCCCCTCTTGATGTCTATGATGTTGTTTTGGGACAACCATATATGTGTAAATGTAATATTTTTTATGATTCTCGACCCCATAGTGTCATTATTACTCTGGGGGGTCATCTCTATAGGATACCAGAGGTAGTTCCGAATATTGTTCCACCAAAAAAATTATGTAAGGTAATATCTCATACTGCTAAATTCAACCTCTTCACAATCTATTCAAAGGAAGAACATAAGGCCACTGTAGCCACTACAACCTCAACACCTTCTATCCAGCAGAAGCATATTGCAGAAGGGAAAGAAAATATTTCTTCTTCACATATGATGGTGCCTACACAATGCTCTGTCAATCCAATATACAACAGGTTGGTGGAACATATTCAACCCCGCCATCAACAAGTTCGAGATAGCCTTCCATAGACCAAGCAACACAACTTCTCCAATAAGGAAAGCAACTCACGAAGATTCAGATTCAACAAATGCTTTCCCCACTTCCCCAAGAACTCAACGCAATAGATACCATTGCTTCCTAATGGGGGAGGACTGATCTAAGTGGATATTGGTGGCCACCCACCTGTTCCAAATTCCACTTGGCGCATCTTGGCAGTTTTCAGTTCAACATGTTTCTCTGTAAAGGTGACATCTCTTTGTAATTATGGGTTCTGCACTTCTAGGGTTGTCTTTAATCCCTACACAACATCCATGTGGATATTTGTGGTCTCCCACTTATTCCAATTGGCTTATGTTGTAATTTTTCATGTCAGTACATCTTTCTATACTTTCGGGGCCATTTTGAGGCCCTAAACAACTCTTTTTGGGATTCACACAATCAAAATGTTAACAAAGTTAGTGTTTTATGTCATAATGTGTATGTCACAAAATACCTTTCTAACGGGCTATCACACACCTAAAACGGAGATCGTATGAAAAAGTTATGACCCCAGGAAGTTGATGTACTAACTTACCCCAACGGGGCCCACATGACTTTTGGCGCTTCATCTCCTAGGGTTAGGTTTTTGTATGTCTAAGGTTTTGTGATGAAAATCCCCACCACTCCTAGGGCTTTCACAACCTCCTAGTCTATGATCTTTCACACTAAGGAGATGAATTATCTCTCGGGTCCTCTCTGAACCCACAAAATTATATACCACATGCCTTTTTCCTTCACCCTACGCACATAATCATGCTCACAAGGGTCTTATCTCATCAGTGGAGAAATCCATGTGGCCTCGAGCTAAAACCATGGGCTAATCTCTTTAACCCATAGGAACTCCGACACTTCAGAGCTCCTAGCTTCAGGAGTTCCAACGACGACAACCTACAATCCTCCTGAACACTGAATTTGCCAACAACTGAACAATGGTGGGGGATCAACGAATCACACTATGCACCGAGATCTACATCTCACAAATATTTTTGGTCTCCAAGCTTCAGGATTTTTACCCTCTCCAACATGAAATACCTCTGAACTCATGAAGGTTGAACTCACATATCAGATAGCTGACACTCCCCTCAGAACAACAACCTATGTTTTCTCCGGGCTCCGGGATTTGGATATTTCCATGCCTTGAACCACACTTCCTTCAAGAGTTCCTAAATCTAAACACATGAAGGAATTTGATCAACGGTCCACGCATCCTTAACATTGGACGGTCGAGATCTACTCGGGCCTTTGGGAGTTCTCGAGCCAAAAAACTTTACTCGTCTTTTCTCCCAAAATGATGGATTTCCAAATCACTAGCAATTTGTTGACATGTGGCCCTGACACCAATGGTTAGGATCTGCTCTGGGATTCTAAACTTCAGGAGTTTTTCGTTCTCTTGCAACAAATATTCAAATCTTTTAGAGTGGTGAATTTTTGAAAACACTCGATCTACAAACACGTGTACTTGTATCCGACGACCAAGATGCACTCTGACCTTTGGTACTTTTGTCCTCCCTACAACACACACCTAAAAAATTATGAATTCGCAAAGTATGAAGGACTTAAAGGGTTAACAACCGTGCTCCTTTCCCAGATCTGAAGGTTGTGAAAGGTCTATCTCCTCCCTCGGTGGATCTCATTTTCTTAACCTCCAAACAAAAAGGATTATTCCTTTCCCCAGGATTTCATAAGATAAATAATTGAAACTTATATAACATCAAATGTTCATTCATTCAACCATGAAATGCACGTACATGCATATCAAAACAAAAAAATAGACAACATAACATTACCCAAAAAACTTAGAGATAAGAAAACTCATACATGTGAAGCAAATCTCCTCTATTATATTCCTTCAACAAAACATTTACAAATAGCTCAACATCCTTCAGCTTATCTCAACAACAATTCTCTTCAACAAAAATCACAATAACCTCAACAACAATTACAATAAACTCCAATATCCTCTTTTGGGCATAGATTACATACATTTATACATGGACAGACTTCTCGAGCCTTCCTTCTGACTACTCTAGTGCTTTCACATCATAATTAAAGCATTATACCACTAATATTATAACAAATAAATGAGAATTTACAATATAGATACAAGTCGATTCTCGAAATATGTACAATCCATTAGGAATTAAAGAAATTACAATCTCCTAGATTTTTTACAATGGCTCTTGCCTCAAAATCTTACAATATCTTTAATTACAATACTTTCAAAATATTAAAGTGATGTGCTCTCCTCAGGATAAAAACCAATTTGAATACGTGCATTGGATGTTGAGCTATCCTCCACTTGGCCTCATTGAATTTTGATAGTGATGCTCTTACATCATACTCCTCTTCAAAAAATGATTCATAGACTCTGTCCGTGAGCTCCTACACTATCTTTCCATGCTTCTGGATATCAGTTTCAGTTATCCAAATGGCATGTTCTTATGGATGATATTTCCACTTAACCAAATATTCATAATAATTTTTTCTCTCGGTCTTCCTAGGAATCCTCTGATTGAAAATATTCTCTATTTGTGGCTTCTCTGCTATGGGAATCTGTCACTTCCATTGAATCTCCTCTTGATCATTCATCCTTTTTGTATCATCTATCCTGTAAGGGTATAAGTATGATACATTGAATATTGGAAATATTCCAATGTCTTTTCGAAATTCAATCTCATAAGCATTTGTAGATAATTTTCTAAGGATCTTACAAGGTCCTATCTTATTCATCTTCATCTTGTTGTATTTCCCTTTCAGAAATATTTCCTTCCTCGGGTGTGATAAAACTTGATCTCCAACTTCAAAATTCACCTCTCTTGTTCTCTGTTCTATTATGTTTTTTGTATTTATGGCTGCTATTTTTTAGATGTCCTTTAATTTGATCATGCAACTTTTGCATCTCTGTAACAAAGTCTCTTTCTCCTGCACTTTGGAATTCATCTCATTCCAAATATCTTAACTCTGAAATTCCTCTTGGACTCATCCCATATACTATCTGGAATGGGCTCTTACCAGTAATCCTATTTGGTGAGTCATTATATGAAAACTCTACTTGGGTTAGAATTTGATCCCACTGACTATTATGTTCAATGACTAAAATCCTTAACAGATTCCCTAAGATTTGATTCACTACCTTAGTCTATCCATTTGTATGAGGATGATATCCTTAAATGAAAGACAAACTTGTCCCTAGATTCTTCCACAAGGTTCTCCAAAAGTGTCCCACAAATTTAGTATCTATGCTTGAAACTATGATCCTGGGCAACCCATGCAATCTCCATGAAAAACAAATTCTCTATGTGAGTAGCATAACTATTTTTATAGATTGGTATGAAATGTTCCATCTTCAAAAATATGTCAACCACTACAAATATTGAATCACTTCCTCTCTGGGTTCTTGGCAATCCCAGAACAAAATCCATACTTATAGCATCCCACAGCCTATATGGAATAGGAAATGGTTGATACAATCCAATGTTCTGTTGATTTCCTTTAGAATATTGGAAAATTATGCATCTGTCCATGAACTTCTTCACATCAGACCTCATGCCTGGCCAATAGTATGAAGAAATCAATTGTGCATACGTTTTATCATGGCCAAAGTTTCCAGCCAATCCTCCACTATGTTTCTCCTTTAGAAAATTATCCCTCATTGAGAATTTCGGGATACATAACCAACTTCTCTTGAATAAAAGTTCATCTTGGATCAGATACTCCATCCATTGATTTTTTTCTCTTAGAAAAGGTTTCTCTCATGCTTCATAAGATTCCTTGAAATCTAGGTCTTCTTGATACATCTCCTTGAGGTGTTCAAATTCCAAAGTCTCCACTTGGAATTCATGCAAGATCAAACATCTCTTGCTCAAAGCATATGCAACTTTCTTAGCGCTTCCACTAATATTCTTGATAACAAAAGTAAAATTATGCATGAATTCTACCCATTTGGCATGTCTCTGGTTCAATTTCTCTTGTCTCATTATAAACTGCAAATCATGATTGTCAATAAACAAAACAAACTCCTTCGTGATAAGATAATGCCTCCACTTTTTCAAAGCTTTAATTACAACATAAAATTCCTTTTCATATGGTGAATACTTCCTCTTAACATCATTCATCTTCTCAATGAAATACGCAAGATGATTATTATCTTGACTTAAAATTGTGCCAATGACATCACATTTGACCTGAAAAGTCTTCTTAAAATCTAGCAGAACTAAAACAAGTTGTTATGTTATATTTTATTTCAACACTCTAAATCCATTCTCAGCTTCTTCTATCCAATTAAAATATCCATGTTCTTTATGGTATTCAGTATGGGTGCACAAATACCACTGAAATTTCTGATGAATTTCCTGTAAAAACTCGCCAACCCATGAAAACTCCTTACTTCAAACACGCTTCTTGGAGAAGGTCATTCTCTTATTTCCATCACCTTCTATGGATCCATCTTTAACTCATTTGTAGAGATCATGAACCCCAAATACACAAGTTTTGTTTTCATAAAAAAACATTTCTTAAAATTCACCAACAACTTCTCCTATTGCAACCTCCTCAACACCATCTTCAAGTGTCTCAAATGCTCATCTTCATTCTTACTGAAAATTAGAATATCATATAAATAAACAATCAAAAATTTACCAATAAAATATTTTAGTACTTCATTCATTAACCTCATAAATGTACTTGGTGCATTTGTTAAGCTAAACATCTTCACAAGCCACTCGTACAATCCTTCATTTGTTTTGAATGTTGTTTTCCATTCATCTCCCTCTCTCATCCTATCTGATGATAACCACTCTTCAAGTCTATTTTGGAAAAATAACTATCTCGACTCAAGCAATCCATTAAATCATCCATTATGGGTAAAGGAAATCTATACCTGATGGTTATCTTGTTGATAGCTCTAAAATCTGTGCACATTTTCCAACCTCCATCCTTCTTCGGACTCAACACAGTTGGTACTGCACACAGGCTCATGCTTTCCCTGATCAAACCTTTATCCAACAACTCTTGTATTTTCTCCTTTACCTCTTCATTATCTTGATGGGTTAATATATATGCTTCTTTGTTCAACAAAATTTCTCCCATAATAAGGTCAATATGGTCACTGATACTCCTGATGGTCGGTAAAGTGTGAGGTAACTCATCCACCACAATATCAACAAACACATACAATAACTCCTGAACTTCTACATGAAAATCATTCATAGAAGTTCTTGTGAGAATGAATCTCGGCTTACCACTGTATTTTTTGGTCTTTCTTAACTTCTTTTAATAGTTCCTTCCCACTCATGAGAAGTATCCTAGGACTAGATTCCTTTTTGACTCATTTATATTCTATTGGTAACAACATATGCTTACACCCATTCTTCTCAAGGGTATAAGTGTTCCTCCTCCCATCATGTATGACATTCCTAGCATATTTCCATGGTATTCCCAATAGAACATGACAAACATCCATAGGTATGACATCGCATAAAACTTCATCCTTATAACCACATATTTTAAACTCAACTTTACATTGTCGACTTACCATGGATTGATGTCCTTTCTGCAACCATGACACCTTGCATGGATTCAGATGTGCAGTTGTCTCCAACTTTAGCTTTTCCACCATCTTCATGGATACCAAGTTATTAGTTCTCCCACTATCTATGATCATCTTGCATACCATGTCTCTAGTCTTGCAAGCAGTTCTGGACAAACTGTTCCTCTGGAATCGTTCTCATACCTCTTTCTCTGGATTTATGAGAGCTTTCCTCATCATAAGTGATATTCCTTCTTCCATTTCTTCTGCCTTGATATCTGTCTCCACATTATTCTCCTGCGCTTCATAAATATGAGCTTCTCCACCTCCTGTATTTTTCCTTTCAGGACATTCCCAAGACATGTGCCATGTTTTTCCACAGGCATAGCACTTCACTTCTCCTCCTCTTCCTCTTCCTCTTCCTTTGGGAGAATAATTTATCCCTCCATAGTGTCCTCCTATAGAACTTCCTCCTCTTTTTATCTGACTGTTATATCTTCCAGCTTCTCCTCTAGACTTCTAGAACTTTTCTTTGATGGTTTCTATTCCTCTGTTAGAACTCTTTCCTTTGTTCCTTTGACTCTGTTTCCTTTCCAAATTTTCTTCTTCATATAGGGCTACCTGGTAAACATCTTCCACAGTTCTCATTTTCATCATGCTAATCTCATCCTGGATTTTGTACCTCAATCCATTAACGTACCTAGCAGATTTTTCTTCATCATTCTCCATGTGTCCTGTTCTTATGTTCATCTTATAAAGTTCTTCGGTATACTCTTTCACCGACAAATATTTTTGTCTAAGATTCTGCAACTTCCTGAATAGGTTTAACTGATAATCCTTGGGTATGAATTTAGCCTTGATCTTAGCTACCATTCCCAACTCTTAATCTTGGTCTTACCTTTCCTCCTTCTCTCAGCTTGCAATTCGTCCCACCATAAAGTTGCATGTCCCTTCAATTTGGTCACTGCATGCTTTACCTTCTTCTCATCATCAATTTCCTCATAGTCAAAGTACTTATCTAAAGAACTTATCTAATCAAGAAATTTTTCTACATTTAAATTACCTTCATACATCGGGACTTTGATCTTTTCTCTAGTTCCCATATTGACAATATCTCGTAGCAGTTGCTCCTTTGTTGCATGTTCTCCTACAACTTCTTCTTCTTCTACATCTTCACTTTTAGCTTCACTGATGTCACCAGCTTCAGATGCTCTTATTTGTGTTGTATCCATGGCATCCAACCTTGCACAAAGTTGTCTCATTTCCTCTTACATGGATTCATTGACTAAAGGTCTCTCCTTACATCTTCTTGGAGGCATGATTCTAAATTTTCTTTTCCTCACAGAGCTTATTTTCTCGCTCTGATACCACTTGATGCAAACCCCCACCAATCCTGGAGCTCCCGTGACCTCCTGGTCTAGGATCATTCACACTAAGGAGATAAATTAGCTCTCAGGTCCTCTTTGAACCCCTAAAATTATATACCACAAGCCTTTTTCCTTCACCCTATGCACATAATCATGTTCGTGAGGGTCTTATCTCATCAACGGAGAAATCCACTTGACCTCGAGAAAAAACCATGGGCTAAGCTCTTTAACCCACATGAACTCTAGCACTTCGGAGCTTTGAGCTTCAGGAGTTCCAATGACAAAAACCTACAATCCTCCTGAATATCAAATTCATGAACAACTGAACAACATTGGGGATCAACAACTCATACTATGTGTCAAGATCTATGACTCACAAAGATTTTGGGACTTCGGGCTTAGGGATTTTTACCCACTCCAACATGTAATACCTATGAACTCGCGAAGGCCAAACTCGTAGATAGGACGACTGATGCTCCCCTCAGATCAACGACCTGCATTTTCTCTGGGCTCCGAGCTTTAGAAATTTCCACGCCTTGAACCACACTCCCTTCCGGAGTTTCAAACTCCGAACATGCACAGGACTTTGATCAATGGTACACACATCCTAAATAATGGATGGTCGAGATATACTCCGGACTTCGAGCCTTGGGGAGTTCTCGAGCCAAAACACTTTACTCATCCTTTTTCCCAAACTATCGTATTTTCGAATCACTAGTAATATGCCAACACGTGGCACTGACACCAACGATCAGGATCTACTACGGGCTTCAAAGCTTCAAGAGTTTTTCGTGCTCTTGCAATAACTCTTCAAATATTCTGGAGCGATGAATTTCTGAACATGCTTGATCTGTGGAAACGTGTACTTGTATCTGATGGCCAAGATGCACTCTGGCCTTCAGGACTTTTTTCTTCCCTACAAAACACACCTAAAACATTTTGAATTCGTGAAGTCCAAAGGACTTAAAATGTTAACACCTGCGCTCATTTTCCAGATCTAACGGCTATGAAAGGTCTGGCTCCTCCCTAGGTGGATCTCATCCGCTTAACCTCCAAATAACATAGATTCTTCCTTTCGAGAACTAAATCTTTCTATCCTTCTTGATATTTACCAAATTTAAAGAAATTAGTCTTGGGCACACACCTTGCACTACTTCTCCTGAGCTTGAGACTTAGGAAAATCTCTTGCACACTCCTTGCACTCGCTCTCCTCTAAACCTTTTCAATACTTCTCTAAGTGTTGGCCCTCTGCACACCTTGTACGGGTCTATCCTTTGAGATTTTATACTCAAATGAGTATATGTGCAGTCCTTGCACTTACTCTATGAAATTCACACTATCTCTCTTGGGTTATCGAGTCTGAAAACGACTCCGCCTTCGCACTCCTTGCATGGCCATGGTGCACTACTTGCACTAGTATTTTAGAAGAGAAACAATTGAAACTTATATAACATCAAAGGTTCATTCATTCAACCATGAAATGCACATACATGCATATAAACACAAAAAAATAGATAACATAACATTACCCAAATAACTCAGAGATAAGAAAAATCACACATGTGAAGCAAATCTCCTCTATTATATTCCTTTAGAAAAACATTTACAAAGAGCTCAACAACCTCCAGCTTCTCTCAACAATAGTTCTCTTCAACAACAATCACAATAACCTCAACAACAATTATAATAAACTCCAGTAGCCTCTTTTGGGCATAGATTACATACATTTATACATGGAGGGGATTCTCAAGCCTTCCTTCTGACTACTCTAGTGCTTTCACATCATAATTAAAGAATTCTACCACTAAGATTATTACAAATAAATGAGCATTTACAATATAGACATAAGGCAATGCTCAAAATCTGTACAATCCCTTATGCATTAAAGAAATTACAATATCCTAGATTGTTTACAATGAATCTTACCTCTAAACCTTATGAGATATTTAATTACAATACTTTCAAAATATTAAAGTGAAACGCTCTCCTTGGAATCAAAACCAATTTGAATACGTGTGTTCGATGATGAGTTGTCCTCCACTTGGCCTCATTGAATGTTGATGGTGATGCTCCTGCATCATTTTGGCATTCATGTTTATTGTAAAAAGGCCTTCAAAGCCTCATTGTACTCATGTTCTTGTGAATGAGCGTAGTCATCACATATATTCTTAGAGATAAGATGCCACCATTCTATCAAGTTCATTCACTCTGTATTTTTACAATCTATGTACATTTATTTCATTAATAGAAATCATGTATTGTTGTATTTCTCTGTTTTTGGCAATATTTGTGTGTATTTTATTGTAATATCTATGATTTCATTTTCGTTTTCAAAATAATTTGAATCACTTGAAGGCCTAGTGAAACCATGAGAAAGAACTTGGAAGAATCCCCAAACAATTAATTCTAGATTTAGACTGCTAGCCTAGAGAAAACCCATATTTTCAGCTTGAAGAAATCACAGTCATTGAATTGATGTAGAGATTAAATCTTGGCCCTTAGTAGGAAGGCTCAAACATCAGAGCGCCTTGGAATAGGGTTGACGAGAGAATATGATGGAAATAGTTATGATATAATGTGATTTGTTGGATCCATCAATTAGAGGTCTTAGAGAAATTGTATTGTTGGTCTTAGTGTTAAATCTGTTAGAATTCAAACCATCCAAGTGATGGGTGTGAAGCAGTGTTGGGACTTCGACGTGTTGGAAAAAAAAGATACACAATACAATAAAAACACATATATACATGGTTCACCCAGTGTGGGCTACGTCCACCAGAGAAATTGCCAGGTCCTTCATTTATTATTATCCAGCAAATGAAGGGATACAACCTATAACACACCAATTGTAACTTCCTCTTCTTTCTCTCACAGTATCTTTTCTTATAATACAATATTCGCAATGATGCATAGAAGAAATACATTTCCCTCATAAAAGAGGGTTTCCTTCTATGGAAAAAAACCTTAACATAACTTATACCGTCAGATCTGCGACCTTATAATGAATGATCCATATTTACTATGAAATTACAATATATATATATATATATATTTACAAGGAAATTTTTCCTTCGGGGGCATGCTTTCCCTCGGACCCCACAGAGGGGGTAACCCCTCTTCACTCCCCCGCGTGGAGGAGTGTACATTATTTTGAGGTGTAAAGTCTTCATGGGGTATAAACATAGCTGAAAACAAAGACCTCTGAATCAGGAAGATAATCAGGCTCCACAACCAACAATCTCCCACTTGGAGACTGATCTCAAGAACTCCACCATTGTTGTATCTACTGGACTATGATCCTTATTGGACCTGGTAAATTTCTCATCTTCATCTTCATGCTTGAAGACCAATTGAAACTAAGCAGGAATTCAGTTTCTCCCTGGTTACTCCCTTAGTTAACATGTCTGAAGGATTCTGGCTAGTGTGTATCTTTTCCAACTTCAAATGTCCATCTTCCAATATGGATCGTATGAAATGTTACTTGAGTTTTATATGCTTAGTCTTCGAATGGAAGTTGAGTTCTTTGCAAGATGAATGGCACTCTCACTGTCACAGTACAACCTTTTATTCTCTTGCTTCTTTCCCAATTCCTCCATAAACCTCTGTAACCAAATCATCTCTTTACTAGCCTCTATAGTAGAAACATGCTCTGTCTCTGTTGTTGAAAGTGAAACAACCTTTTGCAGTTTCAAAATCCAAATTACTATTGTTCCACCTACAGTAAAAACATACACTGTGGTGCTCCTCCTGCTATATTTATCACCTGCCATATCTAAATCAACATATGCCTATAGAACAATGTCGGAATCTTCAAAACATAATGCATGAGTAGAAGTACCTCTAAAATAACTGAGAATCGACTTTACTTCCTCCCAATGTTCTTTACCTAGATTGTTCATATACCTACTCACAACTCCAATTGCATGTGCAATATCTGGTTTTGTACAAACCATCGCATACATAATGTTGCCAATTGTTGATGAATAAGGGACCCTGGACATGTATTCTATCTCCTCCTGTGTCTTGGGACACATTTCCTTAGTTAATTTGAAATGGTTTCCCAAAGGTGTACTAACTGGTTTTGCATTCTGCATTCTAAAACTCTCCAACACCTTCTCAATGTACTCACCCTGAGACAATGTCAATTTGCGATTTTTCCTGTCTCTTGTTATTCTCATACCAAGGATTTTATTTGCATCACCCAAATCCTTCATCACAAATGAATTATTTAATTTATTCTTGAGCACATTTATATCCTGCATATTAGATTATGCAACAAGCATGTCGTCTACATACAATAGCAAGATAATATAGCTTCCATTTTCTAGCCTTTTCAAATAAAAACAGTGATCAAAATGACATATACTATAACCTTGTTCTCTCATAAACCTTTCAAACTTCAAATACCACTGCGTTGGAACCTAATTTAGGCCATAATATATCTTCTTCAACCTGCATACCAAATTATCCTTCCCTTTGATCTCATGCCCCTGAGGCTACTGCATATAAATCTCTTCCTCCAAATCCCCATGGAGAAAAGTTGTTTTTACATCTAATTGTTCAAGATGCAAATCTTCTACTAGAACACAGCTTAAAATAGTCCTAATTGAATTTATTTTAACAATGGGAGAAAATATTTCATCAAAATCTATACCTTTCTTTTATGCAAACCCTTTTACAACAAGTCTAGCCTTGTACCACTTTTTTCCTCCATATTCTTCCTTCAACATGTAAACCCATTTATTCTACAATGCTCTTTTTCTTGCAGGTAACTGAACCAAGTCCCAAGTTTGGTTATTTACCAAGGAATCCATTTCCTCTTTCACTCCCTGCTCTCACTTATTTTTGGTGTCTGCCTGCATTTCCTCTTCATAACATTCTGGTTCACCAGAATCAGTCAACAATAAATAATACAATGAAGGAGAGTATCGTTCAAGGGGTCTACTTAACCTGGTAGATATTCTAATAACACTTGCAGGCATTTGAGGTACCAGTTGATCATGATGTTGTACATTAGGATATTCTGGTACCTTTGGAATTTTTTTTTCAATGATCTCATCAAGCACTGTGTATTCTGGTTTAATTGATCTTTATACATGACCTTCTCATTGAATATGACATCTCTACTCCTAATGATTTTTTTGTTTTCATAATCCCATAAGTGATAACCAAAATCATTAACACCATATCCAATAAAGGTACACTTCTTGGATTTTTCCTCAATCTTTGTTCTATTTTCTTTATCAATATGGACAAATGATTCACAACCAAAAGTCTTCAAAAAAGACTAGTTTACCATTTTACAT
>WSFP011493438.1:0-14580 GCA_009831015.1 Picea engelmannii | reverse complement strand
AATGTTTGTATTTGCCATTGTATCTTTTCTGTTCTTTTCTGAATATCAGTTTGCAATAGATATTGTACAAGGTTAGAATTTACACCTCTTGCACATGCAAGAACAACCATGTAGCCAATTTGTCTTACATATGCATGACCAACAACCTACACGTACACATGCATTAACCTACAAAAGTGCATTCTATGATTACCTTACAACAAAAACCTTTACGAACTTACAACATGCCTATTTATAGGCTTTACAATAGGAAAAACCCTAAAGATTGGCACTCAAAAAAGGTTACAGATCCATGCATATCATTGGATACAAATCCCATAAATCATGGGATTCTATTACAGTCGACTCCAATTCGGGTTTACCAGTTGGCCTTCATTCGGTCTCTAGTTGTTCATCTCATGCCCACACTTTTACCTCTTGTCGATTGACTTGTCATCGATATATTCAACTTTGAATTTACCCGGTCAACTCCCTTGACCTTCGACTTGCTATCGATCCACCTTGACTTTGACCTTTTGTCGATCCACCTTGACTTCAACTTATTGTTGATCCACCTCGACCTTCGACTTGTTGTCAATCCACCTCAACTTCTACTAGAATTTCACTACAAAGAATATAACAAACCATCATTCTCCCACTTTTTTTCTTCTTTGCTGAAACAGGAGATTCATGAACTTTTGTTCACAGACCCAGGGAAGAAATACCCATAGCCTCTTTGCACAAACAGAAACTCACAGACTTGGTCAACAAGTCTGTTATGTTTTCCAATGTGTGTACTTTATCCAATATCACCTTGTTACTTTCCACCATGTCTCTTACGAAATGGTATTGTACATCAATGTGCTTAGTCTTTGAATGATAAGCAGGTTTCTTTGCCATAAATATTGCGCTTTGAATCTCGCAACTTAACTTCATATCTCTCTTCTCAAACCCGATTCCTGAACACAACCTTTGAACCCATACCGCTTCTTTTCTTCCATGAGTGGCTGCCATGTATTCATCTTCTGTTGTTGACAAGGATACAATTGCTTGTCGCTTACTCATCCGGCTTATTTCTCCATTGAACATCATGAATACATATATGTTTATCAACCTCCGTCGATCCATATATCCATCCCATCTGGCATCAAGAAATCCATCTACATATAGTTTACCATTGTCACCTCTAGGTTTTCCTTGGTAGCACATAACATAGTCCTTCGTGCCACACAAATACTTGAATACTCTCTTGACAGTTGTCCAATGCTCCTTTCCAGGTGTCTACATGTACCTGCTCAACACTCCCACTACATGGGCAATGTCTAATCCATTGCATACCATTGCATACATTAGACTACCAACCACACTTGCATAGGGAACGCATGCCATGTTCTATATTTCTTCCAGTGTCTTTGGACATTGTTCAACAGTAAGACTTGCTCCCACGGGAATTGGCACCTTCATCGATTTTAAATCCTGCATGTTGAATCATTTTAGAACTATTTCAATATACTTCATCTGATTCAACCAGATATTTCTTGCAACTCGATCTCTCTTAATCTTCATTCCCATAATGAAGTTAGTTGCATCGAGATCCTTCAAGTCAAAATTGGAGGATAATTGCTTCTTCACCTCCTTTATTGCATCCATGTTGTTTCCAATCAAAAACATGTCATCAACATACAAAGCTACATATATGAAATGCACTCCTTCTTCCTTGGAATATATGTAGTGATCAACTTTGCTTCTCACAAATCCCAAACTAAATATGTTTGTGTCAAACTTTTGGTACCACATCCTTGGCGATTACTTTATAACATAAAGGGATATTTTGAGTTTTCACACCAACTCTTGCTTTCCCTTTACTACAAATCCTTCAGGTTGTTTCATGTAGATTTCTTCTTCTAGGTCCCCATGTAGGAATTTTGTCTTCACATCCATCTATTCTATTTCTAGATCGAATGTTGCAGCCAGAGACATTAGTACTCTAATGGAAGTTATTTTTGCAATAGGGAAAAAATATCATCGAATTCGACTCCCTCAACTTGGGAATATCCTTTCGCTACCGTTTGATATTTGAACTTCTCAACTTGTCCTACAACATTCATCTTCTTCTTGAACACCCACTTGCTACCGAAGGGATTTCTTCGACTAGGTAAGTTGACTAAATACCATGTCTCATTCTTGTACAAGGATTCCATCTCTTCGACCATGGTGTATTTCCATATTTTACCCTTTGTCGAGTTGATTGCCTCAACAACCGACTTGGGCTCATTGTCGATGACAGTTAACACGAATATGGAACAGAAGTTGAGTAGACTATACTTTTCGACTGGTTTTCTTTATCTTTCTGACCTCCTTATCACTGGATTCAATTGTTCCACCTCTTCCTCATATTCACTCGACTCATCTAAATCATCTTCTTTGTTCCTCAGTTCAAACCGCACCGTATTAGGATTATTCTCAGTCTGAACAGCTTCCTCAGGCTTGGAATTACCTCCGACTTCTTTGAAGAACACATCTCGATTGTACACTAGTCTCCTTGATGTAGGATACTAGAGATTATATCATTTCATCCCTTCTTTGTATCCAATGAAAATACATTTGACTTCCTTCTTGTCCATATTGATCCTATTTTCCTTGGGAACATCCAAAAATGCATCACAGCGAAATACTTTGAGATGTTCCACCAAAAGATTCTTACCATACAATACCTCATTTGGAGTCATGTCAACTAGCATTGACGAAGGAGACATATTCACTAGATATCTTGCAGTCTCAATTGCCTTCGCCCAGAATTCTTGTGTGAGCCTAGCACCACTAAGCATGCTCCTTGCCTTATCCATCAATTTTTTGTTCATTCTCTCGGCAACTCCATTTTTTTGGGGGTATATGGTGTGGTATTTTGGCATTCTATTCCAAATTGCTTACATAATTGATCAAATTCCCTTCCAGAGAATTCACCACCATTGTTAGTTCTTAGTACTTTAATCTTCTTCTCTGTTTGGTTTTCCACAAGAGCATTAAACTCCTTAAATATCTTGAAAACCTCTGATTTCTTCCTCACAAAATATATCTATGTCTTCCTGGAAAAATAATCCATGAACGAGACATAATACAGGGATCCATAAAGTGAAGGCATTGTAACTGGACCAAACACATCACTATGCACCAGTTCTAGAATCCCATTTTCCCTTGTCTCTCTAGATGGGGACCTCACCCGAATTTGTTTCCCATATATGCAATGTTCACAAAAGTCAAATTCTAAACCACATTCAGGAAAACCTTTGACCATACCTTTGTTTTGCATAGCTTGAAGTCCTTTTTCTCCAATGTGTCCCATCTTCTCGTGCCATAGCTTGGTTGGATCGATTTCATCATGTCTTGTCGAGTAGATTTGAAATGACTTAGCCTGAGTGGAGTCGAGTTGTGTCTAAATCAATTCGATTCGAGTTGCAGTTGAGTCAATTTTAGGAGAAACGATGTTGTTTCATCCATTCGAGTGAACATTCCCTAACATCTTGTACATGATACCAATCCGAACTCCTTTCATTAAGACCATCACACCTATGACCATATTGCATGAATCCTTCTGAAATAGAGTATGCACACCTGAATCACTCATGTAACATCCCCGACCACCCATAGGTCGGGGTATGCTACCTTCAAGCCCATTCTTGGAATTTGTACTCTTATCGGTACCTTCTTTATTTAATAAGGACACATAAGATAAAATATTTAATGACATGCACCGCAATATCTAGCAAGCATGCATAATCTAAGATTTAGTTAAACGATAATTAAAATACACAATGGAATACATTCATACACATATAATAATATCACAGCAAGGATCACTTATCTTTATAGAAATGCGACACCAACTGGCTACAGACCAAGGCCATTCCACCCAACCGTAGACACCACTGCTCCAAATATCAACAATAGTGTCACCCCTGAGCCAGGGCTATGAATCCACAAGGACGATTCCAAAGTGTACTTGGGTTCCCAAAACAGTCAGTTGTCAAGATCTCATAGTTTTCCCAACACCCACAACAATCCAAGTACCCATATCTCTTCCACCCAGCCTGTACCACCCAAGAGAATGGACCTCCACCCTTCTCTGCCACGTAGTCCCTCAGGTAGTCCTTCTCCTTTTTCTAGGGCCTCCAGAACAGCTAGTCCAGAATCTCAATGTTGGAACTCTTAGGACTCGCAGTTGTGAGAAAAACAGGGCACGGGCCAACACATCTCAAACATGCAAGCCCCAAGTCATGGATAGATTGCACCAATGACCATTACAACCAACTATCCCATGGCTAATCTTCAACAGTTCCTTTCCCTTTACCCAACCAAGACGTATGTGGGGATGGATCAATGAATGGGTGAGTGAGTGCATGCAAGGGCATGAGGGAAATAATGGTATGAATGTAGGAGTGAAGGAGTGGATGATCCAACAACCAACCCCATAATCAGACCATGGATGGGTTTAAGTATTTTCGTGAGGAATCAAGAACCTCCTGGCCTTCCCCAAGAAGCTCACATAATCAATCCCCTCCCTTAGGAAAAAAGGGTAATTAACATAGGAATAAACATTTAGCCCCTCAAGCCCCCTATCTTGTGGAATCATAGCCCCCTATAACTCTAGTACTTGTCCATCTAGCAGCCAGTGATGTGTTTATTATTAATAATGATCAAAACATTACATTTCTTGGGTGTTACATCCCCTCCCCCTTATCTTTGCATTGTCCTCAATGCATATACAAAATAGAGATCAAAATCTCAAAATTATTCAAAAATTTGTGGGTACTCTGCTCGCATGGCATCTTCAGGACTATATAACTATATAACTAGATTCTAGAGCATTTTGACCTTTCTATCCAATACTCGCACTGGCTGAACCTGAAAGTCTCCCACGGTCTCTACCTGAATCATATGCCAATCAATAACATGGTTAGGGTCATGTACATATTTCTTTAGTAAAGATACATGAAATACATTATGCACATTTATGGAAGCAGGCAATGCAATCATGTATGCAACTGGCCCTATTCTACCCAATATTTCAAATGGACCACAGAATATGGCTACCATCTTTGTACAACTACCTAATTTCAAAGAGATTTTCTTGGGATTCACTTTCAAAAGTACATGCTCCCCTACTTTAAATTCTCTAGTTGTCTTGTTATTGTCTGCATAAACTTTATGTCTATCCTGAGTTTCCTTTAAATTTTTCTTGATCTTAACCACCTGGTCTTCAATGTCCTTGAGCAACTCCGACCCAAGTACCACTCTATCTGTTGGGTTGTCCCAGCTTACTGGAGTATCACATTTCCTACCATACAAGGCTTCAAATGGGATCATTCTTAATGAATCTTGATACCCATTATTATATGCAGACTCAACCAAGTGTAAGTAATCTTCCCACTTATATGGATTATCCATCACATACATCCTCAACATATCTTCAATTATTCGATTGACCCTCTATGTTTTCCCATCTGTCTGGGGATGATACACAGTGCTAAAATTTAGATTTGTGCCAAATCCTTTACACAATCCCCTCCAGAAATTGGAGGTAAAATTCATATCTCTGTCCGAGACGATTGTCCTAGGTATCCCATGCAACCTAGCAACTTCCTTCATGAAAATTTCTGCAATATTAGTCATTGTATGTGTTGTTGAAAATTCAACAAGAAACATGTGTCTAATTTACTTTTCCCTTAAATAAATTGGACAATAAATATTAATCTATTATCTCATAATTACTTGAAATAATTAACTGAAATGGCAAATCAATTAACTATGGGAAATTTGAGTTAAAAGGTTAACTGGTAAGACATGGAGGTGACTTGAAGTTGTAACAGAGTTATAAGTGTAGTTATGAGAGTTGTGAAGCAGTTTAAATCAGTTAAGTGAGTTAAGCCCAGTTGTACTAGTTGTAACTAAACTTGCACTATTGAGAGTTCAGTGAATTAATTATTAATTAATTCACAATCAATGATCTCACATGCAACTGAAGATTTACCATGGTTAACTACATACATGTTAGATCCAGTGGAGACCTAGTTGAGATAACAGGTGAAAGGGACAATTTAGCTATCAGTTGTGATTTGAGTGAAGTGCACTCATGCAATCACACATGCAGTGGATATGCTCATGAGCATGTGTAAAACTAGGCAATTCGAATTCATTGTGAGAATTCTAATTGCAGGGATTGTGCAGAGGAGGCAGACTATTTGGAGACAGAAATTGGCACATGTATTTGTTGAGTTTTGTATGACACTGTGAGATGATTATTTTGTAATGATAGATCTTGGATTAGAGTTTTGTATGAGATTGTTTCATGATCCATGATATACATAATATATGATAGTGGGTTTTTTATCTTTACGCTTTCTCGGAAAAACTTTTGTGTTATGTGTTCTTGATATTTCACTTTGTGATCATGGTTTAAATTTCCACAAGAATATTAGTAGAAGCGATTATGTATTTAACAGTGGCATATAATTGTTAGATCAGGAGAATCACATGGAATACATTAAGTGTATTGAAATTTCTACATGGTATTAGAGCCACGGAGCCACGGAAGTGAGGTGCAAAAATAATAGTATTTTCACAGGTCCCGTCTCTGGCAGGGTGCGAACCTTAGTAGTGAAAACTTCACACATTTTTAGGAGTAGAAATTCTCGCACCCTACTCAAAGGAAAGGTGCAAACTTCATTAATATTATCACAGGCTACTCAAATGAGAGGTGTGAACATCCCTCACTCCACTGTTCATTACAGTGCAAACTCCCTCCAAGAGTTCGCAGGCTAGACACAGGTGAGGTGCGAACTTCCCTCAGGCTAGACATAGGTGAGGTGCGAACTTCCCTCAGGATAGACACAGGTGAGGTGTGAACCTCCCAGGGAAAGAGGGATTTCAGTAGTTGATTTTGTGGTTGGATAACTTTCGAATTTGCAAAAGGACTTTCTTGGTGCTACAATTGATTCAAGATCGAAACGGATTTCAAAGGCTTGAGGTTGGAGTATGCAATCGATGGAATCTCGAACTACATTTCTTGGAAGGAAAGGATGGAGGTAGTACTCGAAGACAATGGCTTGAAGGAATACATTGACAAAGATGTTCCTAAGCTGGATGCAACAGGCACTACAAATCTTGATGCATGGAAAAAGAAAGTGGCAAAGACGAGGAGGATTATGTTGGAGGGAGTACGAGACCACATTGTCTCAAGTCTCCATGGGAAAGCCACACCACATGCAATGTGGAAGGTTTTGACGGATCTGTTCCAAAACAACAACAACCATAGGAAATTGCACTCAAAGATAAACTCAGGAAGATCAAGATGGAGAAGGGCGACTCCATTCCAAAAT
Organism: Picea engelmannii; assembly: GCA_009831015.1. Lineage (NCBI taxonomy): Eukaryota > Viridiplantae > Streptophyta > Pinopsida > Pinales > Pinaceae > Picea > Picea engelmannii. The sequence continues at coordinate 7,225 of WSFP011493438.1, read as the reverse complement.
ATCTCACAAAGTTTGTCCAATGTCAGGATGAGCTTGGAAGTGTGGGAATAATAGTCGCTATTGATGATTTGGTGATCTTAGCGCTCCTAGGACTTCCCAAGAGTTGGCAAAGTTATCAAGACTCTGTCAATGGAAGGGAAAAAATTCCATATTGGGAACGACTATGGTCGGATCTAGTGCAAGAGGAGTTCAGGCAGAACACCAAAGATGGATCTTCATCAAATTGTGATGATGAAGAGGATTGTGCCTTGACTGCCAAGGTGAGGAAATGGAAAGGGAAGAAATTCCATTCAAAATTCGATTCTAAAGTCAAGAAGCTCGATTTGTCCAAAGTGAAGTGTTTTCACTATCACGAACATGGGCATCTCGCTACTAACTATCTGCAAAAGAGGAAGAACAAGACGGTTACTGGAGCTGCAATTGGTGAGGCTCTTGTCTCACAATTTTAACTTGACTTCTCCTTGATCACATGCATGGCATCAAATGCATCGGGATCGGTGTGGTATTTGGATAGTGGCGCTTCCTTCCACATGATGGGAGATAAAGATTCTTTCAGTGACTTGGAGGAGAAAGATCTCATAATGCATATAGAGATGGGTGACGATGGATGATACAGTGCAACTGGTATTGGTACCATTAACTTTCGGAGGGATTCAGGTCAACCATTTCAATTGAAAAATGTTATGCATGTTCCAGGTCTGAAGAAAAACATGGTCTCATTCACAATGTTGGAGGACAGAGGCTATGACATTATTTTCAATGACGAAAATCTTTCCTACAACACAAAGCAACATGTCAAGTCAAGAAGATAGGGATTCGAGTTAATAATCTCTACATGCTGGAGGTAGATGGCTGCGGTGCCATGGTGGGCAAGGAACAAAAATTGGTGAGTCGCGATGAGGGAGAATTATGGCACAGGTGATTGGGCCATCTTCATCATGGAGACTTGAATATCATGCATCAAATATCTACTGGACTTCCAAGGGGAACACTTGCTCAGTTAGATCATTGCAAGGGGTGCACCTTGGGGAAGTATGTAAATTCCACCTTTCATGAAAAGGAGAACCATGCTTCGGTGATCCTAGAGAGAATTCACACAGACGTGTGTGGACCATTCTCTATTTCTTCAACAGAAAAACATAGGTATTATGTTATTTTTGTTGATGACTTTTCTCGTAAATGTTGGATATTCTTCATGTAGATGAAGGATCAAACATTCTCAAAGTTCTATGAGTTTAAAGCATTGGTGGAGAAATATCTGAGGAAGCAAGTGAAGGCTCTAAGGAGCGATAATGGTGGAGAATACATCTCTAACGAATTCAAATACTTCTGCAGCAGAGAAGGAATTCGAAGAGAACTCATAGCGCCTCATAACCCACAGCAAAATGGGGTCACGGAGAGAAAGAACAGAATGATCGTGGGTGTTGCACGAGTGATGTTGCATGATCAGGGCCTACCAATGCATTTGTGGAAGAAGCATGCAATATTGCGGTTTATGTGCAGAACCATTGTCCTCATAGAGTACTTGTCATGAGTACACCTAAAGAAGCTTTCACTGGTAAGAAACCTGATGTTTCTCATTTTAAGATTTTTGGCTCATCTATTTATGTGCATGTGACCAAGGATTCTAGGAAGAAGCTGGAACCGACTGTTGAAGTTGGGATATTTGTGGGGTACACAAAAACACCCCATAATTATCGTGTGTATTTTCCGAACAGTAAGATGATTGTTATGTGATGGGATATAAAATTCGATGAGGGGAAAGCCATGCAGTTGTCGCTTGAGAGGGACCTAGACCTGCATGTAGAAGAGGAACTATTGGTTCCCAAAGATGAGTCTCAAGATGTGGATCAGCCACATGAGGAGATTCATGGAGTGGAGGAAACCACTCAAGCAGATCCATCCATAAGAAATGGAATAAAGCGCACCATGGAAGCTGACAAATTGAGACTAGATGTTGCACAAAATGCAGGAGCCCCTACTTCACAGCACAGACAGACATAGTCTCCTGATCAATTTTCTGGATACATGGATCTCATGAGAAAATGTATTGTGACTGAACCATCTTCCTTTCAGGAAGCAGTGCAGGATCCACTTGGGTTGATGCTATGGTAGAGGAGTATGACTCCATTGTCAAAAACAGTGCATGGGAAATTGTCCCAAGACCGGTCGACAAATCAGTGGTGGAGGGTAATATTTTAATCATTTTTCTTTATGTTGATGATTTCATACTGACTGGTGATGAGCAACTGATACACTCATGCAAGGAGGACCTTGAAAAGGAGTTCGATATGAAGGATTTGGGCCTTCTTCATTATTTCCTTGGATTGGAAATATGGCAGCGAGATGGTGAACTTTTTGTGTCTCAAGGCAAGTATGCAAGGGAGATACTAGGTAAGTTTCACATGGAGGGATACAAACCCATGGATACTCCTCTTCCAGGAAACTAGAGGAAAGAGGATGCTACTTCTGGAGAGGTAGTGAATGCTACTGTCTATCGACAATTAGTAGGTTCTCTAATGTATTTAGTGAACACGAGACCAGACATTTTCTATGTGGTTAACCAGCTAATTCAAGCGATGGTTAAGCCTACCAAACTCTTTTGGAAAGAGGGTAAGCATGTCCTAAGATATCTGAAGGGAACATCTAAGTATGGATTATGGTACAGACAAACGGATGAGGTGAAGTTGCATGGCTTCACGGATGCAGATTGGGCGGGCAGCCCAACGGACAAAAAGAGCACATCAGGGGGGATCTTTAGTATCGGATCTACAGTCGTTACTTGGTACAGCAGGAAACAAATATCCATAGCACTTAGTTCAGTGGAAGCGGAATACATGGCAATGAGTTAAGCTGCATGTGAGGCTATCTAGATGAGAAACATCTTGGTTGGTTTGTTTGGTTCTCATTTAGATCTGACAGTGATTCATTGTGATAATCAGAGCTGCATTAAACTCTCGATTAATCTTATGTTTCATGATAGATATAAGCATACAGATATATGGTATCATCATCCCAGAGATTGTGTGCAACGAAAGATCATTTTGCTTCAATACATTCCTATGGAAGATCAGGATGCAAACATTCTAATGAAGGCACTCACCAGGAGCAAATTCGAATATCATAGAGACAGGATTGGGGTGAAGGATAATCCCTTTCTTGTTGAGAGGGAGTGTTGAAAAGTCAACAAGAAACATGTGTCTAATTTACTTTTCCCTTAAATCAATTGGACAATAAATATTAATCTATTTTCTCATAATTACTTGAAATAATTAACTGAAATGGAAAATCAATTAACTATGGGAAATTCGAGTTAAAAGGTTGACTGGTAAGACATAGAGGTGAATTGAAGCTGTAACAGAGTTATAAGTGTAGTTATGAGAGTTGTGAAGTAGTTTAACTTAGTTAAGTGAGTTAAGCCTAGTTGTACTAGTTGTAACTAAACTTGCACTAGTGAGAGTTCAGTGAATTAATTATTAATTAATTCACAATCAGTGATCTCACATGCAACTGAAGATTTACCATGGTTAACTACATGCTTGTCAGATCCAATGGAGACCCAGTTGAGATAACAAGTGAAAGGGACAGTTTGGCTATCAGTTGTGATTTGAGTGAAGTGTACTCATGCAATCACACATGCAGTGGATATGCTCATGAGCATGTGCAAAACTAGGCAATTTGAATTCATTGTGAGAATTCTAATTGCAGGGATTGTGCAGAGGAGGTAGGCTGTTTGGAGACAGAAATTGGCACATGTATTTGTTGAGTTTTGTATGACACTGTGAGATGATTATTTTTTACTAAGATCTCTTGGATTAGAGTTTTGTATGAGATTGTTTCATGATCCATGATACATAATATATGATAGTGGGGTTTTTAGCTTTATGCTTTCCCGAAAAAACTTTTGTGTTATGTGTTCTTGATATTTCACTTTGTGATCGTGGTTTAAATTTCCACAAGAATATTAGTAGAAGTGATTATGTATTTAACAGTGGAATATAATTGTTAGATTGGGAGAATCGCAGAAAATACATTAAGTGTTTTGAAATTTCTACATGTGTTGTCTTCACAGGCACAAAATGAGCAGCCTTTGTTAATTTGTCAACCACCACCATGATTGAATCATGTTTCTTATTCATTCTGGGTAATCCTGTGATGAAATCCATGGTGATCACTTCCCATTTCTTCTCTAGGATTGGAAATGGTTGCAGAAACCCCATTGGGTGCCTATGCTCAACCTTCACCTTCTGACATTCCATACATCGAGGAATGTAATCAGAAACATCCTTCTTCATTCCCGGCCAAAAGAACTGGCTTCTTACTATTGTAATTGTTTTCTAGTAACTGGGATGTCCAGCATAAGGAACATCATGCATTTCCTTCAGTACCAAATTCCTTAGTTCTCTAGAACTAGGAACATAGATTCTATTTTTATGCATGAGTTATTCATCTTCCTTTATCTCATACTCCTTTATTTTTTGATGTACATTTCCTTGCTGTAAGTTTTCCTTTGCCTGTAGGTAATGTTGATCTATAACAAGACCATCTAAAAATCTTCCCTTCAAGTCTGACTGATGCATACTGACAACAATAGCATTCATGAGATGCACTCTTCCACTAAGCGCATCGGTAACGTTATACTCCTTTCCTTTAATAAGTTTGATATCGAAGTCATATTCACTTAAAAATTCCAGCCATCTTGTTTTCCTGGCATTCGAAGTCGGTTGTTCAAAAAGATACCTCAAACCAATGTGGTATGTCATTAATTTGAATTTCTTCCCCATGAGGTAATGCCTCCACATCCTCAAGGCGTGGACAATGGAAGCAAGTTCCAAGTCGTGGGTGGAATAATTCCTCTCATGTTCCTTAATCTTTATGGACTCATATCCAATGACATGTCCATTTTGTGTGAGGACTCCCCCAAGTCCTTCCTTACATGCATCTGTATATACCACAAAATATTCATTTGGATTAGCAATCTTTAACATAGGTGCACTAGAAAGTAATTCCTTCAACAGATTAAAATTATTTTCACACTTGAGTGTCCATTCAAATTTATTTCCCTTCTTTTGCAAGGAAGTGATGGGATGAGCAATCTTAGAGAACCATACTATGAACCTTCTGTAGTATCCAGCTAATCTCATAAAAGATCTGATGTCTGACACATTATTGGGTGTTGGCCATCCTCTAATGGATTCGATTTTCTCTGGATCTACTGCTAGGCCCTACTCTAAAATAATGTGTCCCAAGTAATGGATCTACTTTTGATAAAAAGAACACTTACTCAACTTGGCATACAATTGATGTTCTCTCAGTACTTGTAATACCAATCTTAAGTGATGGTCATGTTATAATATAGAATATGGTGTGCTTGTTTTACCATTGACGATACCCTCGTCACCCAACCATAGGCCGAAGCCACCCTCCGAGCACCTTAACCTTGACTGAGAATTACTCCGAAATAAAACCCTAGGCTAGATAGCCAAACAAGGTGTAGCACATCTTCCTCCAAGGATAGTGCACCAACAATAACTGATCAGATAGTCCAAACTCTAGCCAAAAGATAGTCCAAGCCAACACTGAAACTACCAGCTACAGCAGCTGTACCTGCAGCTCTCCTCCACACGTGCACACCAAACTGGGAACTGCAGTGCACACCACTTGTTGTCTGCAATTCTGAGATACTGTCAAATGAGAACTGGTGCCTTGTATTTATACTGGTTCTACCATATTTTTTGGGGCTCACTTCTCCTTCTGGATATGTGTTTGTTCAGTATATTATTATTATTTATGGCCGACTTCTTCTCTTGGAGGCTAATAACCTAATATAAATTATCTTCTTGAGCCAAAAACACTTCTAGGGTTATTATCCAACTCATTAGGGTTTTCTCTTGATTTTCGGAGTCTTCTATTCTCGTCAAGTTCACATGTGGAGGTAAATACCTCCTGCAGCTACCATAATATTAACACTCCCTCCTAGCTAGGGAGGTATTATAGGTAATGGAATTGAGCACAAAACATACCATTTACCTGGTAGCATCAATATAGTCATCTAGACTATTTCATGACTAGATCATGAGCATCACCATCACCATCAGTTGCATCATATCTCAAAACCATACTTCATCTGAGTAATTAGACATGATGTTGGATAGGTCACTCACACCATAGAGTGCTACAAGAGCCACTCTTATAATCTAGAGGAGTAAATGCTCTAAACCAATTTCCGTCTGGAAAATCTTTGTTCATCATTTGTATGGATGGTGATTATTTCCAATAAATTGTTGATAGTCTTCAAGGTAGTTAGAACAAAAATAGAACACAATTGTGTTTATTCATAGTAGTACATAACTACAATCTAGTGGTTCACTACCACACCAAGTAACACACAAGTACTTGATCAACAATGTATAGTCACAAACAGTGGAACATATCCACCACAGTAGTCTTCATCTACTGTCATACAGTCTTCATAACAAACATATGATACTAACCTACATAGAAACAATGTTATGATATAAACTGATTTGTCTGGGCCAATATTTCACTCACATCTGTGAGATATGAAAGAATATCTACCTCAAAATAGTGGAACATATCCACCACAGTAGTATATCTCTACTGTCTGGAGACAGGTAGTCTCCATAAAAATCATCTGATGCCATCCTGCACAAAGAATTTTGTTAAAAATAAACTGAATCATATGGGCCAATCTTTCACTCACGTTTGTGATATTTGAAAGAATATTTTCCCTCATCAACAATGGGCTACCTACCCTATTCTTCTTAAACAAGGAAGAAGGATTGTTTATGATTTCTGAGCATGGATCATTCCTCACCCTGGTCCATTCTTCCTACACTAATCAAAGTGCACCCTCGACAGAATGTATAAACCCTAAGGAATGTCTGAGTTTGGACCATTCCTCACCCTAGGCCATTCCTCCTACACTAATAAAAGTGTGCCTTGGAGAGAATGTATAAACCCTAAGGAATGTCTGTCCTAGACCATTCCCCACCCTGGGTCATTCCTCCTACACTAATCAAAGTGTGCCTTGGAGAGAATGTATAACCCTAAGGAATGTCTGTCCCTGATTGTTGAGCCTGGACCATTCCCCACCCTAGGCCATTACTCCTACACTAATCAAAGTGCACCCTGGAGAGAATGTATAAATCCTAAGGAATGACTGTCTGGACCATTTCCTCTATTAACCACAAGAGGAAAAGAC
>WSFP011493434.1:0-14580 GCA_009831015.1 Picea engelmannii | reverse complement strand
AGGTGATCAAGGGTATAATGATGGCAAAAAGTATGGGCAAAAAGGGTACATTGTTTGGTCCTAACAACAACAAGAGGAAACTAAGGCCATATCGAAATATTCACCCTTAAGGGAAGGGTTAGGTATATGAGTCGATGATTTTAGTTTAGGGTTGGGTGACTTAATTGATGTTGTCACTCTTGATTAATCATGATGTCATTTTGGATTTGTCATTGGAGATTTCTTTTCTAACAATTATCATCCTCTAGGTTTATTGTTATTAATTTTTTTCCTTAGGGATGAACCTACTATATAGTAACCCTGTAAATGGAAAATATTGGAAAGCGATACACCAAAAATGCATGTTTCTATAATCCAATAACTAGATATATTGATAATTTTCCCCACTCTAGGGTTACCTTATTAGGTGAACTATTACTTAGATCAAGCTCAATGCCGATTCGAGCATAGGTAATGATTCCCTATTAGACCCAACTTATGTCAAACTTAAGAAATATATGCAATACATTTCAATTCTTTCATCATGAACTAATATAGTCCATAAATGAATGGGGAGACTTGATATTGCCACACACATTGAGTTTTCATGACAATCATGAAGGTTGGTTTGAAATATAGGTTCAATGGTTTAATTAAGAGACCGAATTTATGCCAAAACCATCACCCCTGTTCCAAAAGTAATTTTTTTAATGGTAAATAAAAAACACAAGAAATAATCCTTTGGAGTGGAAATATACAAAAGATTATGCAGTCCATGTGGAGTTGATAAAATCTTCACAAAGAGACGTTGCTAAAAGTTAGAGATCTTGAATCAAAAGTTTAGGTCATGGTATGGATATTAGTGATGAACTCCCCTCAGCCATACTTTTGGCTCTCACATTGTCAATTCAAAACCATAGTTCAAAATTAGTTCTCGATTTGGGGTTTTAAACAGTTAGAAAAAATTACCAATTTTGGTGGCATTAATGGTCCAGGTGGGGTCTCCTCTATCATTTGAGCTAGGGTTTGATTTTTTTTCTCTTGTGTTTCACTATGGGCTAGGGATGTCACTCTCTGTCGATTCTCTATTGTTGAGGATAGGGTTGTCACTCTCTATCGATCCTCTATTGGCGGGGATAGGGATGTCTCTCTTTGTCAGGAGCTCAAATGCGATGAGGGTGGCTATGTTTTTGCTATTCGTCGGGACCTCGAATGTGGTGAGAGTGGATAGGGATGTCTCTCTCTGTCAGGAAATAAATGAGGTGAGGGTTGGATAGGGATGTCTCTCTCTATCGAGAGCTTAATGCAGTGAGGTGAGAGTTAAAAATAACTTACATTTTTCTAACATTTGGTATTAAAAATAACTTAACATTTTTCTAATATATATATATTCGATGGAAGAAATCACAAGAAACCCTCCGAGTACTTCCCCAATTTTATGGATATTAAATGGGGTAAACTGTTGACCTTGATTATGGGAAATCACCCCAGGGGAATCAAGAGAGTCGAACCCGTGACCAACACCAAGCATGAAAAACTCATGTCTAGATCTATTCCAATTGAGATAACCATTGAGGCTTCTATATATATTCCCATGGAAAAAAACATGTTCCTTGCTGACCTTATAGGTCCTGAGAGTTTTTAAATTTTTCATAAAAAATGGTATACAATCCTTCCCTTTATGGGAGCAGAAAATTTAAACTGTTTGAATCGGTAGAGAAGATTGTCAACAAAAATAAGATATAGTTGTATTCGAGACAACAAAAAAAATTGAGCATTATTCAGATAGTGGGCTCAATGTTGAGAAGAAGTTTTGTGGAGCCCGTCAGGATTTCTTCCCATATTTACCAACAATTGGAGTCCACATCCGCTTCTTGATTCCATATCTTGTATACATTTGTAAAAGTTGAATGAGATAAATAACAAAGTGACCTTCTGATGTCCTCCAAAATTGGTTGAAGAGAGAAAGTGGTGAGGTATTGTTTCCAATTTATGCAGTTTATCACTAGAGAGGAATAACCAAAAATGTTTATATGGGGTAGAAATTTTTATTTTTCCAAGTTGAGGAGCATATTTACCGTCCATAATTCACTTAGATTGTTGGTGGAAGTTCCCTACATGGGAAACAAAATAATTTTTAGAGTTAGGACAAATGTAGATGATTCCCCTGGCAACACCTATGGATGAGGATACCTGAGTTGCCTCGTCGAAAAACACCTAGGGTAGAGAAGAGTCAATGTAAAGGGGGGGGGGTGGGGGTGGGAGAGGGAAATATTTTGGGGAAGTATTTTTGGAAAGGATTGCAGGATGGAAATAGAATAAAAGGAGGTGTGAGTGGGGGAGGGATTAGAGTCTTCAAATATAGCATGGTTTCTGGAAATCCAAATACCCCATGTTGTAATGAGGGGAAGAGATAGAGGTTCCATGCCATGGAATAGGAAAAGAGAGAGAGGTAGAGAGAATGGACCAAAATTCCTTTGATAAGGGTTAGTGTAGAAACATATGTGGGATATCCTCTATGTCCTATTTGCAGAGGGGGCAATGACCATGCCCCAAAAAAATACACTTATGTAGATTATCCCATGTGGAATTGTTTTTTGTGAGGATGAGCCACATGAATATTTTTGATTTGGCTAGGCATTTTGTTTTCTAGAGAATGGATCCCCACCATGGGGATGGATCTTCTATGTGTTCCAATATTAGTTCTACGTAGACTTGCTTTGGTGTGTAGGTCCCTGTTGGGTTGAAAGACCATATGAGAGAGTCTGGTTGGTTTGTGAGGTTGATCATGGAGGAGAAAAGAGCATCAATGTATTCTCTCTAAAAGTGTGTGTGTTTCTAAATTAAACCCACTTCCTCCCAATTTAGCCATAGCATAGTAACCCGAGGGAAGTTCCTTCTAGAAATATGATAGAGGTGAGTATATCATTTATTATTGTGATCATGAACTATAGGATCTGGGATAAGATGTTTCCATTTGCAATTGATCCAGGGGTCTCTACCAATGAGGATGTATTATCCTTTGCCAATATTCTAGATGAGCCAATTCCAAATAAGTGGGAACGATTTTATAGTGGTATTGCAAATGATTGATCTATTTTTGGATGTTTTTTGGATTTGTCTAATCCAATCGACTGGAGAGTCTTGTGGGAAGTACTTCTCTTTGACAATGTTGGGCCCACATGCCATAGTTTGTGATGATTCCCCATAAATTATTTGCTACCAAGGCTTGTGAAAAAGGATGTATATTCTTGATGCCCCATCCACCATCATATTTTGGAATAGAGACCCCTTTTTTTATGCCAGCACAAGGGGTGTTTTTTCCTGTGCTCCATCCCATAGTAATCTAAAGGAAAGTTGACCGATTTTCTCCAAGATACCCTTAAGAACCTGATCCATATTTATGAAAGGAGCAAAATGAAACAAATACTTATAACATAAAAATAGATATACAATGAACAATAAAAGACATACAATGAAACTTAACTTCTATTCAATAAAGAAATTTGTTGAAACTATAAAATGCAGAATGAAACAATCTTGTTTGAATGGTGGTATCTAATATCTGAGAAGAGATTTGGAGGCTACACGCATTCGCCTAATAACATTACAATGAGGCCTCCAGGCATTTTTAGCATCAAGAAGTAATCATAAGACCCTAGACATCCAAAAACGTAACCCTAGGATATGAAGCACCAAAAGTCATGTGGGCCTTGATGGGGTAAGTTGGTACATCAACTTCCCGAGGTTGTAACTTTTGCATACGATCTCCATTTTAGGCGCATGATATATCGTAGGAATTTTTTATCCAAGTACTACACATGTTATTACAATCTAACTCCAACTATAGTGTGATTGTGGCAAGCCCAGAAAATATTGTTTAGGGCCTCAAAACAACCCAGGAAGTTAGAGCCCGAAAAGCTAGAAAACAATTTCCAATATGAAAACTATATGTGAGCCAATTGGAAGAGGTGGGTGTCCATCGATATCCACCTAGATCAATCCTCCCCATTAAGAAGAAATGGTATACATTGCGTTGAGTTCCCCCATTAGATGATGAAATTTCTATTGAATTTGGCCCCGGGTTAGCCACTTTCCTTGGTGCAGAAGCTACCCCGCTTTGATAACACGATAAAGATGAAGCTTTTGTTGGTGAGTACCCTTGGCCTATGTGTCCACGATATAATCAATGGATTCCTATTCCATGCAGCAAGGGTTGAGCTCTGTCATTTTCAATTGTTATTCTATCTCTGAGGTGTCCAATAATGATGGAAAGTATGGCCGAAGGAGGTCCACATTAAACACTGGGTGCAATCCAAGGAAGAAGGGAATGTTGAACTCAAAATCATTGTCACCCACAACCTTGGTGATAGTTTAAGGCCCATAGTAGAGTGGACGAAGCTACCGATGGGGTCCTGTAAGGGGTTCTCTCTACAATTGCAACCAAACTATATCTCCCACCTAAAACTTGTGTGGCACCCGATGTTGATCATGGCGCTGCTTGTATTTAGCATTGGAGTTCTTCAAATTATCCTGAACATGTTGGTGGATGTGTTGGATTCGTTCAATGAACTGGGTGGATTTGTCAGCTTCGGTTTGAGCATGGGACTATTTTTCCTGTGTGGATGCAAGAGGTAGTGCAACATCCATGGGACACAATGGTTTAAATCCTAAACCCACCTGAAAGGGGCTATGGCCAATTGAGATATGCATGCCTCTATTGTAACTATGCTGAACATAGGGAAGACTCTCATCCCATGTGCACAAATTCTTGGAATTGTACATGCTTAAGATATGCATGATCATCCTGTTGATGACCTTGGTTTGACCATCTGTTTGGGGGTGGAAGGTAGTGTATTTTGTGAGCTTGGTGTCCAAATGTTACGATGAAAATCACTCTATGGAATGGGGTAAACCACAACAGACGGAATGACTGCAGAAATCAACTCTAATCCCAAGCATGCTATGTAAATGAACATGCTAACAATACAAGATAAAGATCCTACCTCGTCCGGATGTTTGATGAAGACCACCATTGAGCACGCAGCTCAAATATTTATACCCGTAAATTGTCCTCAACAACCAAGATATGCAAGCATATGGTGATAATATATAATGTTAGCACATAAAATAGCATAATCCATTAACATACATGAAAAATGCACCCATAGAATAATAATTCAAATATTTGAAAGATATCAATTGGATAGGAAAATAGTATTTCTATTAAAAATAATCAACAAAAGTATACAAGTGACAAAATTCCGTGTTGGCACGTCTCGAAACTGAGAAACTAAGTCCCTTCCAGCCGGGCCTCCACCACTTCAATCCTCCACTAAAGGAAATATCATATATGGGAGACAATGAGGTTCTCCATCAAAGAGGGAAAAACTTGGGGGATGAACAATGTGTTCAGACCTTAAAGGACAAAGGGATGCAGACTCAATGTGAAGTGAACATTTCTCCAGAGTATCTTTGCTCTCCAAAGTTGAATTCTCTCCTCTTCCATGGCTTGGATATGGATCAATTTATGGCCTTCAAATGGAATGGAAGGGCTGAGTCGAAAATTTTCCAGAATATGTAAGGTCAAGGATCATGGATCTCATGACGTGACAAGGAAACCTGACACAAGTTTTAATTTTGAGCACCAAACCTGATGTACGTGGGATGTAGTGGTGCAACCTGCGTATACACATGCTATATAAATGATCCAAATGGATCCAAGAAGGCCTAAAAATAAAATTTCTTGGAATATAATTAAACCATTTCCATTTCGTTAGGCTCGTCGTGCCAATTCCAAGCATATATATATTTTTTGAAAATGGACATCGTATGCAAAAGTTATCACGTTTTGATCGATTTCCCAAATAGGTAAAAAACGTGAAAGTGAAAGTCAATAGCCCGTGCTACTTACATTAGCAATACATCAGCATGACATGGCAGTGAATTCAACATGACATCATGATTATGTCAGTAGGGACACATGGAAGCACAAGGAGGTGACACATGTCACTCATTTTTGGCGTTTTCAGGATGCATTGGCACAGTACGGATTTGACACGTGGACTGTACGGATGATGATGTGGAAGTCCATACACTGATGTGGCCCAATGAAAGTACAACACGCGGTAGTATGAATGATAGGTGGTAGTGATGTGGCACGGATTGAGTACCTGGTTGTACAGTACGACAGAGTGACATGGCGAGAGGTGGCAGGCTCCGGGCTTGACGCATGTCGTACGAGGTTGACTAGATGTGTTGGTAGGTTGATGTGGCGGTCCACTAGGCATATGAATGTGTGTACAGTTTCCAATATGGAGGTGACATGTGGCCCAATCAGAGGGCACCACATGGTACATCGGATATGGCCAATGTGGGCCGGTTCAAAAATTTGTTTTGCCCTCTGCAGGAATTGAACACTTGACCTCCTCCATAGCCCAAGACTTTGGAACAAATGCCAACCATTTGAGATACACATGTTTCTTGTTAAACATATGGAAAAAATGTTATTAAGTTTATTTTGGCGCAATTTTTGGGGTGAGGTGTTGGTAGATAGGGCTAGCTCGTTGACCAAGGCGCTAGACTATGGAGATTCCGTCCCATGAGACCAGAACCGGGGCACCAAGGGCGGAAGACCAGGGACTAAGCGCCTAGAGCTAGGACATATGGAAGAATACCATATGACCAGGAGCCCATAACAAAGGGGCTAGCACACATTTTTCCAATTTTTGGGTTTTCAACTATATTATATAATTTTTAATGATTTTTATGCTATTTTTACTGGAGTTTGTCCATTTTTGGGGCATCTAGAACCCTTTTTGAGGCCAGATCTTCGGGGGAAGTTGGGAGGAGATCCCCAAATCCAAATATATAAAAATAAAAGGTTTTTGATAGCATGAAGAGGTTCAAAAACAACAAAATGATGAGGAATTGTAAAGCCTAAGCCATTTTTTTTGCAGGGAAGCCATTGAGGAAGCGAACTTTGGAGGCCATTTCCAGGAGCTACGCTCAACCTTTTTCAGTGTCGTTAGTTGTGTTGGATTCTTGAGTTAGATAAGAACACATCCAAACCATTTTGTAATCCATTTGATGCATTTCTTATGTAACTTTGTAGCATTTAATATTAATAAGAAAGACTTCCCCACTAAGACAAAGGCCCAGAGACGTAGGCAACCTTGCCAAACTCTGTTAAAAATATTGGCATTATGGTTTGTTGTTATTAATGTTTACTTTATGTTCTGTATTATTTATGATGGATGCAACATTATTTCATTAATATCTCCTTCCTCATTTAATTTTTTGAATGGTAATTTAACACATACTTAAAAATCAACCATGTCTTTAAAAGATCATTTTCGGATCAAGTGGTATCTGAGCAGGTTGACAGTTGGTTGTTTGAGTTTGCATGATCACCAGGTAAAATCTAAGTCATGGTGAAGGCGAGCTTGTAGAAGGAGATCCTGATATTGGATCAAGAAAGAGGGAATCTCAAAGTGAGAAGATTGCATCTGGAGAAGGAATGTCTCAGAACGAGATAGAGTTTCAAAAGACTTTCTTCGCCATGTCAGAGATGGTAAAGGTCTTGTATGATGATTAATTGGAATGGAAGAGGCCTTTTCAAAGGGAATTATCAAAACAAGACAAAAGTGAAGAAGTAGAGGACGCTCCTAAACCTCCTCCTTCACCTCCTTCATCTCCATCTTCTTCTTCTTCAAGTACAAATTCAACTTCTACCACAAGAAAACGTTCTGATAAACATAAGCATGATATGCGATTACTTAATATTGATGTAAAATTCGAATTTCCCATGTATGAAGGTGAAGTCAATGCTGAGAGGCTTGACAACTGGGTTAGACATATGGAAGTTTATTACAGTGTGCAACAAATCAAAGATGAGGCAACCCAAATCAAATTGGCATCGCTTCATCGTGTAGGCACAACACTCATCTGGTGGCAGAGTAAGTTGCAACATGGTACTCAACAAGTTGGTAATGTATTCCCATCATGGCAATATTTTGTTTTTTTCACTTAGAAAGCAATTTTATCCTCTGGGTTATAAGGATAAGTCTTTAATTGAATGGAAAAATCTTAAACTAAGAAAAAGACAAACAGTACAAGAATACACAACTGAGTTTTGTAAGATGGCATTAATGTTAAATATTTCATTACATACACAAGAAAATCTTATGAAGTATATATGAGGTTTACCTGCACATATTCATAACACTTTATTTATGTTTGGACCTGCTAATCTTGATGAGGTTTCTATTCAAGAAATGTATATTGAAGCAGGGAAAACGAGAGTTGGTGTATCAGGGGAATCATCTTCAAGGAAAGAAGACAAAATAAAGGGGAATGGAAGGAAAGCAAGTTCAATGACCATGAAGGAAGATAATATCTCTTGCAAGCATTGGAAGAAACAAGGGCATGATGATGACCATTGCTAGAAATTGCATCTAGAGAAGAGACCAAAGTGGTTCAAAGAGAGGAAAGGGAGGCAAACAATTGCAACAAAAACATGACAAACAAACTTGGGGTATGATTTAGGTGATGAGAGTAAGATCACAATAGTTGGTTTGTCAGGTAAAATTTGTGATGGATATGATTCTAGAAGTAAATTGTTTCATATAAGGGCCATAATGAAACATACTAAGATAGACACATTGTTAGATAGTGGATCTAAATCTAACTTAATTTCAGAGGAAGTGGTTAAGAAATTGGGATTAAACACTAAGATGCATCACAAAGCCTATTCACTTAATTGGATATGAAAAGATCACAAATTGCCCATAACAAATAAATGTATCATAAAATTTGCAATTACATCTAAGTATGTGGATGAAGTAACGTGTGATGTGGTGCCGCTAGAAACATGTGGAATGGTCTTAGGAAACCCTTATTTATATGATCACAAAACAATCTTCTACAAGGAACATAATCAATATCACTTAACTAAAGAAGGAAATGAATATGTTGTACGTACTCATCACATCAAAGAAAATCAATCTCTTCAAACAATGTAACAATTAAGGAAGACAACTTATGCAAGAAACACACCTATAATTGTGCCAAGTAAAGCAGTTGATCTTAAGCATGAACATGAGATGGTTGTAGAATAGAAATTCAATCATACTTTGCTTGAAGATAAGTTAATGTCGTGCAAGCACATCAAACATATTGGTTCAGTTTTAGTCATATTTATGATTTTATCATTGCTAATGTTTTCTACATGGATGGTAGTGGCTTTAGTAAGATGTGAACAAGTTCAAATGGCTAACAATATGCTTTCAATTGTTATGGTTATTATGCAATTGATTATGATGTGACGGGTGCACAAGATAGATTTTAAAGACAAAGGACAAGTGGGGTGGCCTATCCCACTCTTGATGAATGGTTAATATCCTTTTGGAGGACCAAAAGGTCTTAGTGGGGAGGTGTGATCCAAATGGATGCAGGAAGGCCTAAAAATAAAATTTATCAGAATAAGACGAAACTAGTGCCATTGCGTCGGGCTCGTCACCCCGATTCCATCCATATATGTTTTTTAGAAAATGGACATTATATGCAGAGGTTATCATGTTCTGATTGATTTCCCAAACAGGTAAAAAAAGTCAAAGTCAACAGTCCATACTACTGACGTTAAAAGTACAACAACATGACGTGGTAGTAACATCAACATGATGTCATGATGACATCAGGAGGGATATGTGGCAACACAAGGAGGTGACATGTGTCACTCATTTTTGGCATTTTCAGGCCGAGTTTCCATTGTAAAAATTTGACACGTGGACTGTATGGATGCTGACATGGAAGTCCGTACACTTATGTGGACCAATGAAAATATGACACATGGCAGTATGGATGACATGTGGCAGTGACGTGGTCTGACCGAGTGGCTTACTGTACAATACGACATAGTGATATGGCACCAGGTGGCAGGCTTTGGGCTTGACGTGTGTCGTACGACGCTGAATGGGAAGATGCATTGGTAGGTTGACGTGGCGGTCCACTAGGCATATGACTATGTGTATGATGGCCAATTTAGAGGTGACATGTGGCATAATCAAAGGGCACCACGTGGCACCCCGGATATGGTCAATGTGGGCTGGTTGAAAAAATTGTTTTTCCCTCCGTAGGAATCTAACACTCGACCTCCTCCATAGCCCAAGACTTCGGGACAAACACCAACCATCCAAGCTACACATGTTTCTTATTAAAAATATGGAAAAAACAATATTTAAGTTGAGTTTGGCATGAGTTTTGGGTGTAGCACCAGTCGACAAGGCTAGCCCGTCGACCAAGCTGCTAGACTGTGGAGATTTCGTCCCATGAGACCAAAACCGGGGGACCAAGGGCGGAAGACCAGGGACTAAGTGCCTAACGCTCGACCATATGGAAAAAAATCATATGACCAGGAGACCAAAACAAAGGCGCTAGCGCACATTTTTCCAATTTTTGGGTTTTCAACTATATTATATAATATTTAATGATTTTTATGCTATTTTTAATGGATTTTGGCCATTTTTGGGGGATTTGGAGCCATTTTTTAGGCCAGATCTTGGGGGGAAGTTGGGAGGAGACCCCCAAATCCAAATATATAAGAATAAGAGGTTTTTGATAGCATGAAGCGGTTCAAAAACAATATAATGATGAGGAATTGTAAATCCTAAACCATTTTTGTGCAGGGAAGACATTAAGGAAGGGAACTTTGGAGGAGATTTCTGGGAGCTACGCTCAACCTTTTTCAGTTCCATCAGTTGTGTTTGATTCTTTAGTTCGATCATAAAAAAACGTACTAGTTTGTAATCCATTTGATTTATTTTTGATGTAACTTTGTAGCATTGAATATTAGAAAGTCGTCCCCACTGAGACAAAGCCATGTAGACGTAGGAAACCTTGTTGAACTCCGTTAACAAGCTTGGAGTTATGGTTTGTTGTTCTTGATGTTTAATTTCTATTCTATATTATTTATGATGGTTGAAACATTATTTCATTAAGATATCCTTGCTCATTTAAGTTCTTGAATGGTAATTTAACACATGCTTAAAACTCAACCAAGTCTTTAAAAGATCATTTTCGGATCAATAACTGGTAGGGTGCATATATGTGGAAAAATATGTTTTTTTGACTCTGAGAGGTACAAAAGGGGACTTCAAGTTTTCATAGGGAAATGGAAAGGCCATCTAAGCAAGTTGCACGGGGTGAGGAAAAATTAGCTATAACAAATTCCCCCTAATGTGTGAGGTCAGAGGAGTATCTGTGATGGACATAATACATTATAATTCCATTAAGTGGAGTAATGGAGACTTAGCTGGAAGAAATAGTTTCTCATGAGAATATTACAATCTATAACAACTTTGTACACATGGACACCAATTTGAGTTACACTGCAGATCCATGTGGAAATATACTAAATAGTTGTTCATGGCCATGGATAGGCAATACAAAGTAGATACATGCCATAAGCTATCACAGTCATGAACAAGGCCCAGTGGAAACCAATCTCAAGATAAATCTGAAGGTATATGTATACAATGGAGTACAATCTGATCTCCCATGATCACTGAAGTCATATAGGTACTGGGCCAATGAACGATAGCAACAACTCAGGAAATATGCTACTATAAACTGATGTCTTCATGTCTTCTACATGATCCTCCAAAGGTGAAAGTCTACATCATGTGAATAGAGGAGTTGAGGTCGAATACAATAAAACTTTGTTTGATTACCGATCATTAAGGTATACTATTAACAAACATGAGACAACCTACTGATAATTAAAGTAGGTATCAAGGTGTCAAGTACATTCTTACAAGTGTGAATAAAGGTGTTGAGGTCAAAGACTTGAAGAATCCATCGATCAGGAGACATTGATGTATTCCCAAATATCGATGGCGGGATAAATTGCCACTAATGAATGCAAGCCTCTAGTTTCACACACCCATGGAGGGGCGAAATTTTTTTGTTCTTTCTCAAGAATAACAGTACCCTCATTAGGGGTCCCTATTCTATTGTGCTCTTCCAGAGATTTCTGTCCACGGTCTCCATGCTCCGATCCAAGCTCAGAGCTAGTAGATATCCTCTCCCAAGTCTTCGAGTTCTTCCATCCCTCTATACTTGCATATGATCGTGGGCTATGACCAGGCACAAAAAAAAGAGGTGCCAAGACAACCACTACGTGAATCCTCCAGAAAGGAAAATCTCTGAAGTTCGTAATCCAATGCCACATGTCCTCGGGGATTTCAACGATCATGATTCACTTCAGGAATTCGACATTTGGGAGTCGCATATGCTCACACAAAATTTTCTCACAAGGTACTTCGTAGCCAGAGTTCCAGATCAAGCACCACACATCCGTTTTAAATCAACGATTGAGGTTCATTTCAGGACTTCTACATTCAGGAGCTTCAGGCGTTTCTGCAGGCTTTTCTCCTCGATCGTTTTCTTTTGGTGTTAAGGATCGTGTGCCGCCCATATTTCTCGATCAACGGTCCTAGTTTAATTTGGGACTTTGGCATTCAGGAATTCTGAACTTTCCAACAATCTCTTCTCTTGAAATACTTTCTTCCGGAGTCAAGGATCGTGCGCCATGCGTCCTTCTCATTTGATGGTGGGGATCCACTCCAGGTGATCCTCTACTCCATGTTGCTTTCTCCTTTCTTCCGAAGTATGCAATCTGTTAACGCGTGTCTCTCATAGATCGACGCCTATGAATCACTTTGGCTATTCAGGCCTTGGGAGTTTCAACCTCTCCGAACTCGCTTTCTCCCGAAGTGCTTTCACCCAAAGTCAACGATTTGTCGACGCGTGTCTCCCATGGATCGAAGACTACAATTCACTTCGTCTCTTCAGGCTTCAGGATTTTTAACATCTCCACACTCGCTTTATCCCAGAGTGCTTTCACCCGAATTTAACGATCTATTGACGTGTGTCTCCCACAGATTGACGGTTACAAATCACTTCGGCTCTTCAAAATCCTCGTCATTTCACCAACCATGTGGGTGAGGTATGCATGTGCTAGGGACTGGCATGTAGCTAGGTCAGGGGTGACACCTGACCTCGTCACTTTGGTCTAATCATTCTTCAACCCCCCTCATGTTTTCACGGTCATGATCTGGCCAATACCAATTTTTTCACTGATCGATAGTTCACAGTGATTGCAGTGCCCCAAGGTGTTCTCTCTTTATCAGAGATATTTGTCTCCGCAATCTGAAAAGTACTCTCCCAAATAGGTCTAATCCTGGTCGTTGATCTTCCACCTCGATGAGATCAACGACATTGGTGAATTACGGGCGGTGAACTAGCACGTCCGCTAATTTCACCTTCACACTCCATAATGATTCCCAACCATCGATCTCCATTCACAGATTGACGGTTCACGATGATTGTGGGGCCCAATTTTGAAACTCTGGGAAGTGATCATTTGAATATGTCTATTCATGGTCGTTGATCTCCCATCCTTAACGAGATCAATGACGTTGGTTGATTGTAGTCCGTGAACTAGCATGTTTTCTAATTTTGCCTTCACACTTTGCAATGATTCCCAACCATTGATCTAATCGAGCAACTGGTGTTTGATTCATTAACTCCAGTGGGTATTTGAGTCGATATAATTACTAAGGTAGGTTTCTCTCCCGATGAATGGTCCTCATTCATCTCCTCAGTCGTGTTCCTAAATCATCCATGGCTCTTGTTACTCAGGGAGTTTCGGTACTTTGACTACCATGAAGTTCGACACTCCAAGCTGTTAAAGTTTATGCCATTATTATAGTTCTTTGCGTTTCAATAGATAACAACAACATAAGAACAAGATCAC
This sequence comes from Picea engelmannii, assembly GCA_009831015.1. Lineage (NCBI taxonomy): Eukaryota > Viridiplantae > Streptophyta > Pinopsida > Pinales > Pinaceae > Picea > Picea engelmannii. The sequence goes on along the minus strand of WSFP011493434.1, from coordinate 785 downwards.
TGAGAAATACACATTCACAAGAGACACAACATTTATCCTGGGAAACCCTCTAGGGGAAGAAAACCCAGCAGAACTTCCTTAATATAAATAGCCAATACAATGCCAAGAGATATTATGCTAAACCAGAAAGTCCTCTCGCAAGATATGCGCCACTCTCTCTCTCCTTTTCCAGTAACATATCAGAACTTTCTCTCAAACTGAGCAAGTGAGTTGTGTTCAAATGAGGCGCTAGCCTCCTTTATTTATACAAGTTTTGGCACGTGTGAAGTGTGTCTTCACTGGCAGGGCTGACTTCTCCATATGGGTGGGTAAACCCACCTATATTATATTTCTGGGTCTTCTTATTAACTATTGGGGTCGACTTTTTATTCTACCTATTATAATTATCTGTTGACCAATCCGCAAAACGGTATTTGGTCCTATTACAATATCCGACATGATCAATCCACAATGGGGATTGATCCTATAAATAAAATATCAATAATAATAAGAATACTCTTTGTAGTTACATTATTTCAACACTCCCCCTTAACAAGAAAGGTATTCTTCAGCAGCATCATGCGAGAGAGAGAGGACAACATCAGGTAGGAGGACATCATCATCAATATCATCTTGACTGGCGTATCTATAAATCATCAGAATTTTTCTTCATCAACAACATCATCATTCACAAAGGAATGCCATCATCATCTACATCAATATGTATCAGTATAAAAATGATACCTCATCACAACACTAGGCTGGCCCATCACAGTACTAGACTGGCTCTATGTGACAGCTGTTAA
>ML884273.1:10904-25485 GCA_009831015.1 Picea engelmannii | reverse complement strand
CCTAGAGTCAACTCTTGTGACAACACTTAGTTTAAGACCTTTCCATTCAATTAAATCCTTCTCTTTATAACCCAAAGGATACAATTATCTTTTAAGTGCATAAACAAAAACTTGCCATGATGGAAATACATTACCCACTTGTTGCGTGCCATTTTGCAACTTGCTTTGCCACGAGATGTGTGTTGTGCCTATAAGTTGAAGCAATGCCAATTTGATTTGAGTTGCCTCATCCTTGATTTGTTGCACACCGCAATAAAACTCCATCTGTCTAACCCTGTTATCAAGCCTCTCTGCATTGACTTCACCATCATACATGGGTAATTCAAACTTCACATCAATCTTAAGTAAAGGCATATCATGTTTATGTTTATGGGAATGTTTTCTTTCGGTGGACTTAGAACTTGTACTTGAAGAAGAAGAAGTTGATGGAGAAGAAGGAGATGAAGGAGGAGGTTTAGGAGGATACTCTTCTTCTTCACTTTTGGCCTTTGAAGATTCACCTAGAATCGGTCTCTTCCACTCCAAGTAATCATCATATAAAACCTTTACCATCTTCAACATGGTGAAGAGGGTCTTTCAAAACTCTATCTTGTCATGAGAAAGTCCCTCTTCCGATGCCATATTCTCACTTTGAGAAGTTCTCTTTTGCGATCCAATCTCAGGATTATATTCAACAAGCTCACCTTCACCACGATTCATCCTTTCCCTATAATCATGCAAACTAAAAAACCAACTGTCAACTATCTCTGATACCACTTGATCCAAAAAGATCTTTTAAAGACTATGGTTGAGTTTTACAACATGAGTTCATTAACCATTTAGAAATTAAAGAAAAAGGAAGAATTAATGATGTAACATGGAAGCCATAATAAGATATATAGATCTATAAATAATAAAAAAGAATCAACAAACCATAACAACAAAGTTGTTAACAGAGTTCGGCAATATCGCCTACATCTTCGGGCCATTGTCTGAGTGGGTGAGGCTTTATTATTTCTCTTCAAAGCTTCAAAATTACATTATAAAAGTGTCAAATGGATTACAAATTGGTCTGAATGTATTCCTCTATACCTAAATAACCCAACATAACTGACTACACTGAAAACGGTTGAGAAAAGCTCTCGAAATTGGCCCACAAAGTTCCTCTCCTCAATAGCTTCCCTGCATAAAAATGGCTTTGACTGTTAAATTCCTCAGCATTTGTCCTTCTTTCAACTTGTCTAAGGTTTCCAAGAACCTCTGGTTTATATAGGTTTTAAGTTGGCTCAACCTCCTAACTTCCCCCTAAGATCTGGCCTCAAAAGGGGTTCTAGATATCCTAAAAATGACCATATTCCATCAATATCAAGCTAAAAATCAATTAAAATCATATAATATGGTTTTAAAAACCAAAAATGGGAAAATATGGACGCAAAACCCTTCATCCGGGCTCCTGGTCCTATGGCATTTTCCCATGTGTCCTTGGACTGATGCATTGACCCCTTACCCTTCGGTCTTGGTCATGTGGCTTGGCCATATGGCCCTGCTATAAACCTCCACGCGCCCCTCAATCTATTGGCTCCTGGTCTCTAGCCCCTGGTCGGACGGGGATGGCCCTCGCTGACTGGGTATTATCACCAAAATCATGCCACCATCACTTTAAAACTATAATGCACCATTTCATAAACAAGAAATAATGTAGCATGGTTGGTTATGCCTTGGTTGTTAGTCCATTGCCTAGTTTGGAGGTTGCGAGTTCAATTCCCCCGGAGACAGAAAACAAATTTTACCCATCCAACCTTGGTCGAATCCAGGGTGCCACATGGCACCCTGTGATTGGGCTATGTGTCACCCTATGATTGGCTTATACTATTGATGCAATGGCCCAATCAGTTGCCACATCATCCACCAAACAAATCAGTCATCTGCCACGTCAGCCTGTCGTACTACCATGTGTCAATCCATACTACCACGTCCTTCGTCATACAATCCATTCACCTGCCACATGTCACTTCCAGGTCATCTTTTCTTACTGCAAACTATCTTTCGTGTAGCCACTTGTCATCCTGTCATTGGGCCACATCACTATACAGACTACCACACGTCATTCGTACAGTGACATGTGTGAAATCCATATAGTGACAACTCAGCTCGAAAGTGTCGAATCTGAGTGACACGTATCACCTCCTGGTGACACCACGTCATCATCATGACATCATCATGAAATCATGCTAACATCACCTGTCATAACTACTGATGTCAACATTGACTTTGACCCAGTTGACTTTTTGCATGTTTGGGAATTTGATCAAAACACGATAACTTTCACATACGATGTCTATTTGAGTAAACAATTATATGGACGAAATTAGCGTGACAAGATAGATGCAATGGCACTAGTTTCATTTGATTTCGAGAACTTTGATTTTTAGGCCTTCCTGGATCCATTTTGGATCAGAAAAGAAGGATTCTCTTTCGAGCAAAATATCCTCATGACACTGTGATTCTCCATTTGTTCTATCGTTCCTTTTTTCTCTAAAAATATGGTAGCTTGGTTAGATATCCTCGAAGTTTTTTCTCCAAACAACAACATTTTGAAGACTGAAACAAAATTATTATAAACTTCATAGAAAATTAGAGGGGTCTTATGTCTTCATAGTGCATGATACCAAAAGGTAACTGGATCTATTTCACAACTAACCCTCTTACTTATGGTTAAGTTTTGGAATTGAAAACAATGCATAATAACAAATATCAAATAAGAGTCCATAAAGAGTTTTCTTTCCTTTTTATAGTGTGATAAATGGGATGAGATTTCTATAGAAATCAGTTTTCCCAAATAAAAAATGGTATGTTCTTGCACTATAAAATACAGAATATACAAAATCATGCGAGAGATAGAAGCAATGCTTTCCTGACCTATCAACCTGGTAAATAGCCATGCAATTTCTCAATAAGTGTTTTTAAATGACTCAGCCTTGATTTTGGTTATGTTTGTTGGGATAGATGCAGGATTCTCCAAATATTCAGGAAGGAGGTCAAGCCCATTGTTATGTTTATTCAAGCATTCCCTATAATCATTAGCTTTAAAATGAAGAGTCGGCTCTGGCAGCTTTAACATCTTGCAAAAAACTTGAGGTGAAAGAGAAATTGGAGAATGATCCTGGAATTGTAAAATAATTTGACTTGGCATGTACTTGTCCACACACCATGCAACGAGTTATTTACAATAAAATATGTTAGGAACACACCTAGCGCACGTGATTCCAGATGCCCAAACTACATCTTTGTGTGTAGGAGGAGAGGAATAATATGATTATTCTCTTGACCACTGGAAGTTCTGGTCTTCACGACCAAAGATATTCACAGTATCACCGCAAAATTGTTTTCTAACAGATGTTGCCATAGGTTGACGAGAATATTTCTTCAGCTGGATAAAAACCTCAAATAAATATTTTTGGAGAGATAATGATAATTTAATACCTTTTCAAATGAATATTTAATGAAATTTAATGAGTAATTCCTTATGCATTTCTCCATTAATGACGATCTTTTCAGATCCTGCACAACAATTGTTAGCATTAAACAATACTTAATGCATATTGGGAAAAGCAACAAAATGGAGGGTGATGCAGGCCCCCCCTCTCTTCTAGGGGTTGTGTGACCTCCCGGTCAAGGATGTTCACTTCACTGATCCAAATCATCTCTTTGAGCCTTTGCTAGACCTTCAAATTAATTTACGCAGGCCCCCCTTTGGTTACCCACACAGGCTCGATTCACCCGCACCCCCTTTCTTTGGCACTTATGGTAACTCTAAGTGGTGAGCACTAGATCCTCTTCTAGGCCTAGCTTCCTTATGACCCTGATATATGACCTCTGACTAGCCCCCTTTGCGACTTTGGGATTTGGCTGTTTTGAGTACAAACGATTCTAAATTCCCCCAACTCTGAATCGGTGAAATCACCTAGACATAGATCTACGACCCATGCTCCTCTGACAACCAACAACTATGATTCACTTTAGAACTTAAGTTTCGATAGTTCTGAACATTCCAACACATTTTTCCCCCTAAAGTGCTTTGTACCCGGAGCTACAGATCGAGCGCCACGTGCTCACTTCAATCGACGGTTAAGATGCATCCTTTGTTTCTCCTTCAGATGAATTCTAGTCATCGCTCCTCAGCTCTCGTTCTCTCGTAGTGTCAATCCTATCAAGTAAATCTTCACTCTCCATGTGTCCCTCAATTTATCAATGACTCCTGTTGACTCCGAACTTATGGACTTATGACCTTCAGGAATTTACTCTCCAATTCCCCCCAAGTGTCCTATCATCGAAGTGATAGATCTAACGCCATGTGTCCAAATGACTGACGGCTAGGATATGATTCTTATCTCTATAGCTTCAGATGACTTTTGGTCACCGAATCCACTTCCTCCTTTCTTTTCCAAATTTCTCTCTTCCGGATTCCACAATCTAATGACGTGTGCCCCTCTTAGATCGACGACCACGATTTACTTCACTACTTCAGGCTTCAAGAGTTCTTGTTCCTCCACACAGAATTTTGTCCGAATTTCTCTTCTTCCAAAGTACGTGGATCTCCTCCATGTTTCCTTCTAGATCCAACGGTCCATATTTCTTTAGACTTCACGACTTCGGAAAAATTGCTCTTTTCTCCTCGCAAATCTCCCGAAACTTTATCTCCCAGACTCTCTCATCTGTTTCCATCTATCCTCCTTGATATCGACAACTTATATTTAATTCACAACTTCGGGACTTCGACGATCCTTCTCTTTAAACACTTCCAAACCTCTGAATACATGAAGTGCCGAAGGATTTTAAGACTATCCTCCGTGCAACTTTCCCAGATCTCACAATCTAGAAAGATCTTGATTCCTCCGAAAGGATATTTCTCGTTGGTTGGTAAGTTTTCAGTGGGCTCCTCCCTACTGAATAATTTCCATCCACTATCCCTTCTGATCTTGTTCCTCCTTGGAACTCATAAACTTCCCAGAATGTTTCCTCGACACTTACTCCTTGCACCTTTTCAAGATGACTTCTTTGACACTTAGCCAAAAGTTGACCCTGTGCACACCTTGTAACAGGTTTCTTACATGACTCGATTGTTCCTCCTGGACAATATGACGTTGAGTGTGTTTCTTCCTACGCACACCTTGCTTGGTCCTTTGCACTCTTTTGCAAGTAAAGATTCAAGTTATTTCTCTTGAGCTTCTGAGTCAAACTAGACTCTATCAACACACTCCTTGTGGACACTATGCACACCTTGCATATAAATCTCCACGTTATCTCTCCTGAGCTTCTGAGTCACACTAGACTCTATCAACGCACACCTTGCAGACACTATGCACACCTTGTATATAAAGCTCGTAGAATAAAAAACAATTGAAACTTATCTAATTCTCACAGATTCATACGTTCAACCAGGTAATGCATTCATAACATAAGAACAAGTAATAACAAAGAATACAATTAAATAGGAAGCCTACAATTCATTTAGATAGACACAGTAACAACAACACCAAACATTTTGGATCAATTCTTATCTGTTATATTCATTAAAATGATATGTACATGGGATCATACAACTTCGATAAGCTTCAACAACCTCAACAATAACAACTTCAATAACTTCCAGAAGCCTCATTTGGCATACAATACATATATTTATACAAGAAGGGCTCATAGAGATTCTCCCTTCGACTACCTTAATGTTATCCTATCAAAATAAAATCTTTCAACCACTAAGTCTTTATTACAATAAATGATGGGTACAAACAGATAAGAGTGAATAATTCAAATCTATACTCTATTAATCACATTAAAGAAAATACTATCTCCATCGATCTCGCGCAATGGTTCAACCTCTTATCATTTAAGAAATTTAATTACAATCCTTTCAAGATATTTATATGATATGCCATCTTCAAATTCAAAATCACTTCAAAATGTGCATTAGGGCATTGATTTGTCCTCCACTTGCACTTTGATGGCAATGCTCCTACATTAGTGGGGATGGAGGAGAGAAATTTTTAATATGAAACCTTTGATGAACCTGTCAACCTAAGAACCCACAAACCCACGGTTATGGATGATAAAAAATATACTAATTGTACAAAGGAGGTCGGTCGAAATTTCATGCAAAAGGAATAAAATACTTTGGAGCTCGACACCCACCACAAATCAGATGGTCAAAATGTAGATCACATAAACTAGGGTGCAAAGTGAAGGTCACAAAACTTGGAGGATGAGGGCTTGAACCCGCGAACCCATGAAATTGAAAAATGGCTAAGTGTAGTAGCATAATTACGACATGAGAAAGTGGATGGATATGAAGGTCCACCACCTGTAAACCCGCCAATCACTAAAATATGACTAATTCTAGTAACCAGAAAGGGAGAGAAGAAAGGATAAAAGAAAAATGAAAATAAGGGTAGGTGTAGAAGAGGGAAAAGAAATGGAAAAAAGAAGTTGGGAAGATAGAATGGGGAAGGAAAACCAGGAAACATGAAATAATATCCAAAACTGGCTCCAACTGTGGGATGATAACCCCCTGTGGGTTGTCAAGAATTTAGAATCTTCATGATCAGATGCTTCCATCCATTACGTTATGGAGTAAAAAGGTAACGATATACAAACTAAGTAAATGAAAAAAAATATGTACAAGGAAATGAGAAAATTTTAGGCGAAGAAACCTTCCAAATGTAGCCCATTAAAAGGAAGCATTAACATTTTATCCTTCATATATTTGAGCATATAAGAATTAAAACCCATGATATTTTCAATGATAAATGGTCCAACCCAAAGTTCTTCGAATTTTGTGTGCATCGATGGTTTCTCCTTAGCTTTGTTCCAGAATAACACCAGTTCGCCCTTTTGAAAATTCTTTATGGTTGTATTCTGATCAAAATATTTTTTGAAACTTTGTTGTCTTTGAGAAGTTCTATTCAAGGATTTACTTCATACTTCCTCCAATTTCAATAACTGGTTCACTCTCTTTTTCATAGGTGAACTATATTTTGCATCCTCTGTATTAACTACAAAATTCAAGGAATTTAGCTCGAGGATAATTGCCATTTTTTCTTCTTTCCCATAAACCAATGTGCATGAAGACATCATAGTGTTGTCTTTTAGAGTCATTCTTCTCACTCGCAAAGCATCAATCAACTTCAAATTCCAATTCCTTTGGTTCTTATCAATAATTTTCTTCAATATATTAATGAGTGTCTTATTAGTGGATTCTACAAGACCATTCACTTGTGGATAATAATTTGATGACTTCCCCATAACAATCCCATATTCTCCACAAAAGTATGCAAATTTTGAGCCAATGAAAATCAAGCCATTGTCAATAATGAATTTTTTTGAGGCACCGAACCTTGAAAAATAATTATCTTTAAGAAACTTTATCAACTCTTCATAATCAACCCTTTTTAATGCTACTACTTCCGACCACTTTGTAAAATAGTCTATAGCAGTGAGGATATATGTATGTCATTTTCTTGACTTTGGATTTATTGGTCCAAGAACATCAAGTTCCCATTGAGAAAATGGTTGTTCAACAGATATAGGTTGTAATGTCATTGGAGATTTTTTCATTTTCCCTTAAAATTGTTGACAAGATACACACTTACTTATGGTAGCATATGAGTCTTTAAAAATTTATGGCCAATAAAACCCAACTCTTATTATTTTATGGGCGGTGGCGGTAGGCGCAAAATGTCCACCACATATACCTTCATGGAATTCTTTCATCAATTCTTGAGATTTATTTTCATCAACACATATCAACAATATGCCATCATAGTTCCTCCTGAACAATATAACAACAATCAACACATATTCACTTGACTTCATCTTCAATTTTATTCACTCTTTAGGGTTCACGGTGACTGGAAATTGTCCAAAACTCAAGTAGAATACAATATATTTCTACCATTATGAAACTTCCATGGATTCTCCTACTGAGATTGAAATTACTCCATCCAAAGAATCACTATTTGAAATTATCTTACATAAACCCTGTCCTTTAACTACTTTTAAAGGTTTAATTTCAATATCATATTCTTGAATCTTTGCCATCCAGTTTGCCAATGTTCCTTTTCTCAATTGTCGATTTAAAAGCATCTTCACAGGAGAGGATGGAACATACGTAATGACATGCGAATTTAGTATGTAGGTACGAAAGTGTGCCACTTCTTTCAAAAGATATAGGGCTTGCTTCTCCATTTATAAATATCTCAATTCATAATCATGAAGGGTCTTTCTCATGAAACTAATTGGCAATTCTTCACCCTTGGAATTCCTCTGAGTAAGAATTGATGGAACAATTGTTTCTATAGTTAATGAATAAATGATGAAGTCTCTTTGAAAATATGGGCTAATGAGAACTAGAGCTGTAGTGATTTCCTTTTTGATATTATTAAAATATTCTTGTGTATTTGTGGTCCATTCAAACCTTTGGTCCTTTTTCAACAATAAATTGATCGGCTTCACAATACTTGCATAGTCAGGGACAAATATTGATACAAAGTTGATCTTTCCAAAGAATGATTGAAATCCATTATTAGATGATGGGGGGTTGAGTTCATTTATAGATTTAAATCTCCATGGATCGATATAGATTCCTTCCTTGCACACAATATGACCCAATAGTTTGCCTTGAGTTACAACAAATAAAAAAATATTTGGATTTAAAGAAACACCATATAACCTACACCTATGAAAAAATTTCCTTAGGTGATGAATATGATCGCTCCTTTTTTTTGAGTGTACTATTAAGTCATCTTGGTAATCCACCATGAATTTTCCTATCAATCCCTCAAAATAATGATCCATAGCCCTCTGAAATGTAGCTCCTGCATTTTTTAAACCAAAGGGCATTCGAGCATATGCATATGTCTCCCAAGGTGTTATGAAAGTTGTCTTTTATCTGTCTTCCTCAACAACCAAGAATTGATTATACCCAAAAAAGCCATCTAACATGGACATGCAGGATGATCTTGAGACTTGTTAGAGAAGAAACTCCATGTTAGGAAAAGGATAATTATCATTTATGCTTGATTTTTTAAGATCCCTGAAATCTAAGAAAATCCAAATCTCCCTTGTCTTTTTTCTCACTATCACAAGGTTTGAAATATAATCAGAATGTCTAATGGGGTATATTATTCTATCCTTCTTTAATTTTTCCAATTCAACCTTTACCAATGGCTTTAATTTGGGGTTCATTATCCTTATCTTTTGCTTGACAAAATTTTCCCCTTCTCTCAAGGGAATAATTTGTTGAAATATTGTTTTATCATATGACTTCAAATCATCATAACTCCATGTGAACACATCAATATATTCTTTAAATAATGCGACATATTTATTGACTTCATCAATTGTGCAATCAACTCCCAAATTGATGTATTTTTTGGAACTATCAATTCCAATATTGTTTTTTCTTGTTTCTTGGACTTTTCATATGGATGCTTCTTCCAGGAGGTTTTTAGCATGATCATCTCTTGTAAAATGAGACTCATATTGAATAAAATTTCTCGGGAAAACAATTATTTTATTATCCTCATCTTCATCATTATTTGTAAAAAAAATTCCAATTCTTTATCATTTTCAAATTATTGTAAATACTCTTGATTATCAAGTACAGAAGTTTAGAATATTTTTTTAATTGAAAAGATTTTTTTCTCTGAAAATCATCCGTGTTTGACAGTGAGGCAGCCAAAGCTAATGAATCTACCTTTTGATTTTTGTTCCCTTGGGACGAGATAAATGTTGAAGGAGCTGAAAGCTTCCATCAATTCATTAACTCTTTTGAAATATAATTTGAGTATTTTCTTTTTAATCTTACATCTCTGGGTAACTTGATTTATTACCAAACCGGAGTTGCCTGTCACAATTAGATATTCTATCTTCATTTCTCATGAAAGAATCATTCTTTGAATCAAATATTTGTATTCTACCTCATTATTGGTGCACCCAAATTCAAGTTTGATAGCATGTGGATGCACAATCTTTCCTGGTTTTATAAGGACGATTCTAATTCCTCTCTTGAAACTTGAGCAAGATCCATCTAATGAAATCCTCTAATAATCTTCAAAATGATTCTTTTGATTCTCCATATCTTCAATCTGCTCCATGTCTTCAATATTCTCCATGTATAGGATAGCATAGTTTTCGATCCCATCATCTATATAATCTTCCATTAGTTCATTATCCTTCTTTTTGAAGGAAAATGGTCTCTTGGGTTCACGAGGGACCTTAATCATTGCTCCTTATTTATCTGGCATCATCATGCAACTTCCATCATTCATTATGTATCCCCTGATCATATATGACCAATCTCTTCCAAAGACAACTCCATATGAAAGAGGAATCTCTACTACAACAATATTGAAAAATGTAATAATATGGGGATCCGTCGTGATCCAAGCATAAAAATATTTGATTTCTCTATAAGTTGGCACTTGTCTGGAATTAATTGCATATATACTTTCACCAGTTTCATAATATTTGGTGCAGATCATGCCCAAATCCTCCATGACCGTCAGTGGCATAATATTATTGGTCGTTCCAGTGTCAATTAAATGATTATGAAGTGAAACATCATTATCTTCAGCTGAAATATAAAAAGGTGGGATTTTACCTCTCAACTTCACGGTTAATGTATTCTAGCTTTGTTTTGGACTTATAACAACAACCTCCATTCTTCCAAATGGGTCATCCAACAATATCAAAATATTTTTCCTTTGTTGAGGGATCTTTACCATTTCTGTAAACGGAAGCGTTGTCCTTAGCTTACTCAAGTCCTCTACAACATTGTATTTCATCTAGGGAGGGTTTGACACCAAGTGTTGGTTCTTGCTTCCAGTGCTATCTGTCACATTTTCATTTGCCTCTTTCTCATTCACCTTTTCTTTATATTTTTCTTTAGTTATTTCCTTTTCCTTTTAAGAATAATTTTTATTTTTGGATTCATTTACAAATGCTCATGTTTGAGAAACATTTTCTTGTGAATCCGGGTCATTGTCTCCTTATTCAAATATATAGATGGGCTTCTCACATCCGTCCATCTATACAGTTTTGAAACTTTCATCGGGTAAATAATAATTTCCTTTCTCAACCATTTTCTCATCATATATATCATCCAACACAACTGCATTTGGGATTGATTTTCTGGGAAACCTTTTTCTTTGCTTATTATCAGTGTTTTCAAACATCACTCTGTTTTCTTGGGGATGGTTCCTTCTTTGCTCTTGGACTGGCACTCTCAGATTTTCTACATAATTATCACCCCTTATTAATCTGGTTGTCTCATTTTTCATTTTCTTGATGGTTCTATTCATTTGTGCAATCTCAATTCTTTCCTTAGTTTCTTGTGCTGCAACAGGGTGTTTCAGGATTAATTCGTAAGTGCAGACACAAACCGATCTCCCTAGATCCACCTGGATCTAGAACAAAACAGGACAGAATAATACACTTTCCCTAGATTTAGCCTATTGAATGAACCAAGAGACAAGGGTCATGGACATACCTTATGAACGCTTTCCTTAAGTCTCTGTTGTTCCAAGCTTCGCTCCAATGCTCTTGTGCCGTTAAGATCACAACAGTACAAACCAATCGAAGTAAAAGCAGATTAATATATTCAAAAGCTAGTCTATACATATGATCAAGGAGTTATGTAATAAAGTGACATCATCTTTATGGGAAAGGGACATATTACTATATTGAATTAATTGAAAGTGAAAATTACAACCTGAGCCTTGATGTTGTAGATCTCCTTTCGATGGCTCCTAGCTCTGACACACACACTTGCTCATGCATGAAGAAAATCAACCACTTTTGATGACCTTGTTGGTGTCTCTAGCTATTGTAGCATCAGTCCTTCATACAGGCTTTCAATAACTCTCCAATCAATCTCTTTCTAGCTTGCTTATAATCTTTTCCATAAGCATTCCCCTCAATATATAGGAGAATATAGATTAGTTACTTGGATAGGAATGATCCCAAGATATCTGGAATGCCAGCACCTGAACAACCATTCGAAGCCAACTCATGCTTCTAGAAGATTCCCTTCTAGAAGGTTCGAGATTTTATCTTTTTTCCTTCCTTTAGATGATGTTCGCACCCTGACAGCTAGGTACAGTGCGAACCCCTCGCACTCCAGCTTAATGCAGCCCGCGAGAATCAGGCATTCTCGCAGGCATCTATATAGGTAGCCTGTGAACATCCCTTAAAAGTATAATTTTTGGAAGCAGACAAATGTAACTTTTCTCAGGAAAGTGTTCTTAGTGAAGAGATTGATTTTCCACCATCATAACATCATCACGATGACCAAAATTGTGGATAACACGGGGTCTACCTTCACATCTGGTATGTTTCCCTTAAAAAATCCTCCTCCAATTGTTTTATTTTTTTTATCAATTGAGGCTTTTTATCTTCATTCTTTCTTGATCTAGAGGATCTTTGATCCTCAATATTTAGACCTCCCAGCCTCCTGTGTACTTTTCCCAAGATAATATCGGGGTCAACAACCATCTCAATCATAATTTATTCCATCTCAGTGGCCTTAATCATTGCTTCCTCCAAGGTATCCATCTGGGATGTTCTGATATCATATTATACATTTGGGGGAATCACATTCTTATAACAACCGAGAATCATTGGTTCATTAGGTATTTTATCTTATGGAATCTTACTCAGAGTTTTATTGAACTTGAGATTAAAATCTCGTATTCTTTCATTCTTCTTGAAACCAATATGGGTGAAATTATTGAGAAGGGTATGATATGAAACTGGGGGAGAGAACATAGTTAGGAACATGGCTTTGAGGTCATTAATTAAATGAACCAATTAACCTATGGGTAATTTCCTATACCTTTCATAGGCTCGTCCAGATAAGGTTTGAAGAAATAACCTTACCATCACATCGTCATATTCAACACGATGAAAATCACAAGCATCAATAAATAGATTAAGGTGTATTTTGGCATCAATTGTTCTATCTATGGAAAATTATTTCAAAGTACCCTTAGGGATAATAGGTAGGTCATGTTGCTCACCTCAAATATTTAAGGGGGAATCTCTTAGTCTTCTTTGACTTCCGAATATTAGGTCTTCTTGATTTCTTCCACCACCACCCTATCTTTCTTCATGAGTTTCTCTTTGTGGTTCTTCTTATGGTTGTTAATTCTTCCTTCCATGTCCAAATATATTTCAAGAATATGTTTTCCACTTATTAGAATGCAGGTTTTCTTTCTTTTACTTCTAGTAATGGGTCCCTTGTATTTGTCCAACTTCAATTCTGACCTTGTTCTTGTGCTCTTCGAGATTCTCTTTCGTTTCTTCAATCTTGTAGCTCGTCTCTCCTATGTCTACAGATGTGTTGATGCTTGAATCCATCATTAACGAAACAAAAACCTCACAAGAACAATTATATTGAAAGTGGGTCCCTCTTCCTTTTTAATAAAGTTTTTTAATTAAAATTTTATTTTTAAAAAATTTGATTAATTTTCCATCAAAAGAGGACGACTGTAATTTAATTTTATGGAAATGAAAACCAAGTTTTTATACATTCAAACCAATTTCTATGTTCTCTTCATCATCTCATATTTCCAACGATATGAAATTTACCCAAATCTGTAGCTCGGATCTCAAGATATGAGCTTGCAAAGTTGAGTTGTCATACATGCCCATTAAAAATGCATTTGAATGATATTTTACTCTCTGAGAAAAATGTATCAAATTTCAACATTTTTAAACTGTACCAACATCTTATACGTTGAAATACCTTTCCAACAGTATAAATTTTGCGCGATTCCGACACCCGAAGCTCAAGTTATGGCCTCCACAAGATCAACTCTCAGCCAACGTCGATCAAAATTGACGGACAAATGTTAAGAACCAAATATCAATATAGCATAGAAAAACCTCAGAAAAAGTACTCAACGCCTTGAAAAAGAGATAATTTCAGATAATAAACCTCTTCAAGGGGGCAACCTCCTTTTACCCCACTTAAATGTTCAAGTACATGATGATTCAAAATGAAAATGTCTCCTTGGTATATATAGGAGACTAGGAGGTATAATTACAACTAATGGCCTAAAGCCGGCATAAATAAAATAACATTACTAATATAATATGCCCCCATTAAGCGGTAATGAGCCAATATTAGGGCCTAACATGCCCCTCCCCTTGAGACAAGTGTTGTCCGCAACGCTTGAGTAACTCTGGATGCTTCTGTATAAAAGACTCATCTTCCCAAGTGGAATCTTCAGCCGGTAGTTTCCTCCATTTAATGAGATACTCTGAAATGGATCTATTCCTCAGCTGGTGAATTCTTGTGTCAATGATGGCTTCAGGCTCCAATATGATTTTTCTTTCCTTGTCAAGTTCTGGCAATATAGTTTGAACTGGGATCTTGTTGCCTATAACCTTCTTTAAGAATGAAACATGGAAAACTGGGTGTACTTGTGAAGATGTAGGCAACTCCAATTTGTATGCCATAGTACCAATATTTTGCAACACCTTATAAGGGCCATAGTACTTTGGTGATAATTTATTATCCTTCTTGGCTTGCTTGAGGGAC
>WSFP011493428.1:0-14581 GCA_009831015.1 Picea engelmannii | reverse complement strand
ATATATATATATATATATATATATATATATATATATATATATATATATATATATATATATTCAAGTAAAAGTATTTAAAGAAGTTGTAAGAGGTGAAAGCAAGAAGAGGAGTAAGAGGAATTTTCAATAAAGCCATTAAATAATTTCTTATAAAGGTGTTATTTAATCCTTAAAGAAAAAGAAGGGGTATATAAGTTTTATAATCAAAGCATCATTTATCGTAAATTATCGACGAAATCAAATGGATCCTAATAGCAAGGGAAAAATAATATTTTCTTATGAAAGTTGTTGTATTTCATGTTACAGGTTATGTTGTCATGGTTCCAAGTGTGTAGTGGTGGAGTGGTTTCCAAGTTCCGGTTAGTGAAGAGTGATGAGTCAAGAGCAGTATTGATGATCCAGATTATGTTGAGAATGAAATGAGATACAAACAAAAATATAGCAGAGAACATAGAAACACAGTGAAATCTGACTTCTACTAATGAATAACAGAATACTGTACAACACAAATTGGCTAGAATGGTGGTAGCTTATCTCTGAAGAGAAAGAGATGTCGAGAAAGAGATGTCGGCTATGCGCATTCACAATAAGCATTACATCACACTCCATTGCATGCTCAAAGGACCCCCTTCACCTCGATTATATATGAGAGAGTGAGAGGAGAATAGTTCCAATGATGCATGTGGGATAAATTGGTCTAAGTGTATAAAATGCCATAGGCATGTAAAACTCTAGGACTTCCCGGGAGGTCACCCATCTAAGTACTACTCTAGCCCAAACATAGTTAACTACAAAGTTCTTATGGGATCTGGTGCATTAACGCTATAGGTATGTGCATAGGACCACTAGGCAATTATTACATTCCCCATCAAAAGGGTGAATATCATGGTTTATCAAAACCACAAGCTCAAAAATGTTGATTCAGTGGAAAAGGTGGATGGCGACCGAGATCCACCTGGATTAGTCCTCCCCCCTTAGGAAGCAATAGTCCCCATTGCGTCAAGTTCCCTGGGGAGATGGGAAACATTTCTTGAATCTGAACCTCGGTGAGTCGCTTGCCTTGTTCAAGTAGCTTCCCTGCTTGTACTTAGTATTAGCATGTTGAAGGATGTCATGAACCTGTTGTTGGAGGAGTTGGATCCATTCAACAAATCTAGTTGCATGATTTGCCTTGGTTTGAGTGTGGGAGGACTTTGTTGGTGAAGATGCCTCAGGAAGAGCTATATCAATGGGGGCTAATGGCTAGAACCCCAATCACACCTGAAAAGGGCCGTGGCTAACAGATCTATGAAGGGCTCTATTATAGCTATGCTGAACATATGGAAGACTCTCATTCTCTGGAAGGGAGTGTCTATAGATTGGACCATTGGGTAAGGGAGCACCAGGCATGAAGTCAATGGAATATTCGACTTGGCAGTGCAGATGCACCCTCGTAGGTGAAAAAATATCTTTGTGCTTCTCAACAATCTTGTCGACCTACTTCTGCTATATAGAAAGGTCTTGGGCCAAGACTGTGGTGGTCGTAGTGATCTTTTGTTCACCTTCTGATCAGATCATGAAGAGGGGAAGTTTTGTAGTCTAAGAGATCACTTTACGGCATTGTTTTGCAGAGATCAATGAAATGGAAGTAGTCATAACTACCTCTGGTATCCTGTAGAGTTGACCCCCCAAAGTAACATTGACACTACAGGGTTGAGACTCGTAAACAACGTGACGTTTCCACATATATGGTTGTCCTAAAAGAACATCACAGACTTCAAGTGGGGCAACATCACACAATACCTGATCTTTGAAGGGCTTAATGTCATAGGACAGGTGGCACTGCTGGTTGACGTGAAGGTCTCGCCCCTGGTTGAACCATTCGATGGTGTATGGTTGGGGGTGTGGCATCGTTGGCAGCTTCAATATCTGGACGACTTCGAATGAGATTAGGTTCTTTTGATTCTCATTGTCAACAATGAAATGCAATGGGGTCTCCTTCACCCACCTCTGTGAATGGAAGAGGTGCTCCCCCTCCTTAGGCTCCTCTGGTTCTTCTGGTTGGATTTTTGTGGCCACGATGGTAACAGTGGGTTCTGCATCGATGATCCGTTTCCCTTTATCGTGCTTTGAATCAGAGTCCAAGTCAGGTTCTGATTCTTTTTCTTTGAGCTCGACCACTAATGACTGTTTCGAGCAACATTCATCGATGTTGTGCCTGGGGATTTTGTGGAACTCACACCACTTTCTGGTGTCTTTCTTCGACTTCCCATCACTCTTCTTAGTCGACGGCTTGGACTGATTTTCTTGAGATTGACTCTCCTTGCTTTGTCCTTCGTCAGGGTTGCCTTTGCCATGCTTTTGTTGTGGCGTATTTACAAACTCGAACTCATGCTTACTCCGTTGCTTGAATTTCTTCTCTATTTTGATAGGATATTGATAGGCAACTCCTAATGAGGAGATGTCCAAGAGGTTCGTCTCTGTTTGGATGTATCTATGCAAACCACTGTGGTACATCAAAACCAGGTGCCGTTCGAAGTCTTTGATACCCAACTTTGAGCGCAAGGTATGAAAGACATTGGTGTACTTTAGCATTGTCCGGTCTCTCCCTTGATGCAGAGTCGTCTATCTCATATACTGGTCATCATAACTTCCAACATGGTAGAACTCCTCCTTAAGGGCATCCATAAAGGCTGCCCAGGTGGGTTCTCTCCTGAATGGCGTAGACTCATTCGCGGTGTGCCTCTCCTAGTAACCTTCCCAACAAGCTTTGACATGGGGAAGGGATTTAAGGAGCGCGAAGGTGATCTTTTCGCCATCTGAAAAGTTTTGGATAGAGCAATAACCTTCTAGTAGGTTCAACCATTTCTCTAGAGCATTTGCATCTATCTGGCCTTCAACTAAGGGGATATCAAAATTAACTTGTACCTTGAAGGGTGTCACACCTCACAAACAACTGCTTGTTGAAGATGCGTCGACCACCATTGGTAGTCGTTGCAGGATCTGAGCGAAGTTGTCCATCATCTCGTTCCTTTTTCGTGCGAGGGCTTCCTCAAGCAACGTCTTGAAAGGATCTCCTGCTCTGTTGTCTCTCTTTTCTTCTGCCATGGGAGATCGCTTGGGCCAGCAAGAATGGTCATCCCTAAGTGAAACTAGCTCGAGACCCAACTCTCTATACCCTGACCTCGTCGGGGACATGCATCGAGAAATAACAAGGAGCAGACTGCCCTGATACCACTGATTCAGATAATGTTGAGAACGAAATGAGATACAAACGAAAATATAGCAGAGAACATAGAAGTACAGTGAAACCCAAATTCCATTAATGAATAATAAAATACTATAGAACAGAAATTGACTAGAATGGTGGTAGCTTATCTCTGAAGAGAAAGAGATGTCGGCTACGCTTATTTGCAATAAGCATTACATCACACTCCATATGAGAGAGTGAGAGGAGAATAATTCCCATGATGCATGTGGGATAAATTGGTCTAAGTTTATAAAATG
Source organism: Picea engelmannii (assembly GCA_009831015.1). Classification (NCBI taxonomy): domain Eukaryota; kingdom Viridiplantae; phylum Streptophyta; class Pinopsida; order Pinales; family Pinaceae; genus Picea; species Picea engelmannii. The sequence goes on along the minus strand of WSFP011493428.1, from coordinate 11,095 downwards.
CCATAGGCATGTAAAACACTAGGAACTTTCCAGGAGGTCACCCATTGTTAGGATATGTAGACATTTAAGAGTTAGTTAAGATCAATTTGGTCTAATGTGTTGTTAGGTTAAAGTGTGTTGCTTAGTTTGTTTTTTTAGAATGCATTTGTTGTTAGTAAATCCGACGATCACGATATGTTCCCGATATAGAGTGATCCGACAGTTCATATTCTCCTCAATCTTAACAACTACATTGATCTGTGGCTTAACACTCGATTGGTCCATGATTTAAAGAGCATGGAGGGTCATTTGCAGAGGATCAATTGTGAGAAAATCTCTTGTAAATCTCTTTGTAATATTTTCTTTTTCATTAATAAATTGCTCCAAGTGGCTACGTTGTCTGGGGCCATGGATGTTTCCCCATAGGGGTTTTACCACGTAAAAACATCGATGTGTTGGTCTTTGATCTGGTTTTGTGAGTGGTTATTGAAGGTGTTTGTCCTCTATTGGAATACTTGTGTTGTCGAACATGGTATCATAGTGCATTTGAATAGCCACTCCCTTTGTAGATTGAGATCGTGAAGCCGTGTTGCTGTATCTTTGGTTTCTGCCGTTTCCATACATATCTAGGTTGAGAGGAAAATTTCATTATGTTCGGAGCACTCATTTCAGTTAGGAACTCTTTTCGTTTCTCTCAAAAAGGTTTCCGTTTACCCGATATATGGCCATTTCAGTCAAATCCAGAGGTATAAACCTTGAATACAACCTTTTAATTTTTTACAGAGATAATATTTCTTTTATTTCGGTATTTTTTTATTTATTTTCGTGTTGCCACTCTTTTTGATCTATGTATGCTCTTTGCCCTGTGCTTTGTGTGATCTCGACAATTTAGAAATAGAGCGAAAAGGGTTTTCCTGTTTGCGTATGCTCTTTGCTGTGCGCTCGGTGCGATCTTGGTAAATAAAAAACAAAGAGAAAATTTGCATTTTCTGGGTGAGCTAAGTGAGATCTAACCTTTGTTGTTGTCGAGAACCGAATTTTTTTGTGTGAATGAATGAAAAAATGTTTTTATTGAGCATTCACTCCAAGGCCATCTTCCACAACAACAACAACACCCCCAATCCTCCTTAAGACCATAATGTGTTTTGCACTAGCTAACTTGGTTGAAAGTTACTTTACTTAGTAAGAGGTCTTGAGTTCAAGTATTTTTTTTGTTATGTTTTTTTTTGCAAAGTTCATGCATTCATTGTAAAGTGCATTTCACTTAATTATAAAAATGTATCACTATTAAATAACTTTAATATTTTATTTTAAGTTATTTGTTTTGCATGCAACTTTCATTTATAAAGTAACTTCATTGTAAACGTGATTCCCGCTTATTCTATAAAAGTGGGTGACTTCATAAAGTAACTTATTTAAAAGTGAGCTTATAGGCAAAGTTAGATAAGGAGAAGCATCACAACGTGGACCAACTTCTACTTGCCATGTGGCTCTTTGGTTACCATTTATGCCTTTTTTTTGAAAGGGCATAATTTTCACATCCAAAGTCTGTTTTCAATGCTGTTTTTTTTGAATAGTTTATTTTTTCGAGATCTTTCCATCCAAACCATCATTTTTTTTTTTGCATGTTTTAATATGACATCTCTCATTGATCTTTGGTTTACCAGTACCACCTACTTCTCATGGAAATCCCATATGGAAGATGTATTAAGAAGTAAAGGATTGTATCGGATTACCTTGGGAAAAGAACTAGAACCCATTGATGATCAAAAGAAACTTAAATTGGCTAATAAGAGTGACGAAGCATGTGGACTAATTAGAATGTCCATCTTCCCTGATTTAAGGTTTCACTTTCAAGGAATTGATGCTCCCGATGCAGCTTGGACTAAACTTGAAGCTGTGTTTGATAAACATAATATTATTTAAGCCCACCAGATAGAAAATCAGTTAATGACTCTAAGTCCTAATGATTTTTTTTGCATTGAGGATTATTTATCTAAGTTCAAAACACTTAGACTTTTATGTATAAATTGCAAAATAGCTCTGAAGGAAGACCGATGCATCTATATTATTCTTTCTAAGCTTGGTAGTGCATATTCTGTCTTTGTATCTACCTTTTAAGCCACTAGAGATGCTCTAGCGAGTGCCTATAAAGATCCCACTCTTGAGTCTTTTTGTGATGCTTTGATTAGAGAGCAAGATAAACTTGTGCAACTTGGAGTGATAAACATTGTAGGTACCCTCAACAAAGCCCTAGTGTCCCAATAGAAAGATAAATCCAAGAATCCCAAGAAGTAACATCCTTTCCACAACAAGAAGCAAAACAAGGGTCCCAAACCCTCACAACCAACTTCCGCTCCTAATGGTGACAAAGGAGCAAAATCTAAAAATAAGAAGACTAACATACATTGCAACTTTTGTGAGAAAGATGGTCATGTGGAGTCCAAATGTTTTAAAAAGATGGAAGCTTTAGAAGCAACGATGAAGAAGCACACCATCAATATTGATTCTTCTTCTTCTTCTTCTCATGGGCATGCACTTTCTGCTTCTGGTTTCTCTTTCAATGCAACTTCTACTTCTTCTTCCGATGAGTGGCTTATTGATTCTAGAACATCTTATCATATGGGTAAGGATAAAGCCATATTTTCTACTCTAAATGAGTGTAAGACCAAGAACATATTCGTTGGTGATGATAGATATCTTAGTGTTGTAGGGTCTGGAACAATTCAGGTAGAGAATGGTCATTTCAATGATGTTTTATGTGTTCCAAGTCTTTCCTGCAACCTTCTAATAGTATATCAGATCACTCATTCAAGTGAAGGTAAAACCGTAGAGTTTTCACTTCACAAAGTTGTAATCAAGGATCTAAAAGATCCTAAGCATGTCCTTGCCCTTGGAATTGTTGTTGATATTATCAGGTTGTACAAGTTCGACAAATTTGGGTCATCATCTTTTTCCTTAGTTTTCGTTGCTCATAGCGATGACTTGAGCAAAATTTGGCATGAGTGGTTTGGTCATCTAAAGTTTAAATTATCTCTCATTGAAACAACTATGTAATGAATAGATGGTGACTCGTCTTCCTCTTGTTTCTTGAAGAGATGGTGTTTGTGTTGGTTGTGGTCTCGACAAACATCATCGGGACAGTTTTGACAAATGTGCCTCTTGGCACACCTTGACCCCTTTGCAACTTGTTCACAGTGACTTGTTTGGTCCGCTTTCTTCTCCTTTTTCTGGGTGCAAGTATTTCTTAACTTTCATTGATGACTTCTCCAGACGCACTTGGGTTTACTTCTTAAAACTTAAAAGTGAAGCTTTTGACAAGTTTTTGGCCTAAAAGGCCCTTGTAGAAAAACAAGCTGGACATCAACTTCAAAGGTTAAGAACATATGTAACACACCCAACCCCTTAAGTACCTTTTTAAGGGATGGGACATCAAAATTTTGCTTTTCTCAATCATCTCGAATCCTCTTCTCGAGATCTCTATCACCTTCTGCTCGTCAAGAGCTTTCCAACCACTGTTACCATGCTCAAATCTGAGCTCTGGATTGGAAGTTATGCCCTTCCTAAGCTCGGATTTGAGCATGGTAACAGTCGTTGGAAAGCTCTTGACGAGCAGCATGTGATGGAGATCTCGGGAAGAGGATTCAAGATGATTGAGAAAAGCGAAATTTTGATGCCCTATCCCTTAAAAAGGTACTTAAGGGGTTGGGTGTGTTACAAAGTGGTATCAGAGCGGGCAACAACACTTGGCCTTCTTGGGCTCATGAAAAAGTTAAGTGATTATATTTTTTTTTCTTTCTTAGAAAACTTTAAGCGAGATGGCACCCTACCCTACCCTATCTAGTGGAGCATGATTCAAACATAGGCTTGGATGGGCCAGAGAACAATATAAAGACTAGTTTACCAAGGTTAAGATGAGCCTGTTGAGAGTATACTGTCGTATGGAAATTATCTGCATAAGTTCCTTGAGGAGAAGGATGTAGATTAAAATTCAGTTAGGATTTTACCCAACGAAATTGAATCATGCTAGTCTGTGGCAGAAGAAGCCTATCATTTCTTTTGGAGAAATGATAGCCAGTCCTACAAAAGTGGGATTATGCCGAGGGGAATTAATGATAAAACTTGGATGCATAATAAAGATGCAAGTTTATATTCCTTATGGAATATTTGGTAAACAACTGAGGCTAACTCAAGGTTGAGGCCATCAAAGATAGTGATGGATATGCAATAAGGAAGTTGCTTACCGAAGGAGTTTCCTGTGGAGGAGCTGTGTGAAGACTCTGTCAGGAGAACAAAGTCACAACCTTAATGACTACTGAGAATTGGGCAGTGGGCTGCAAGTATATATATAAGAATCGTGGATTACATTCTAAAACAAAATGTATGAGTGAAAAACTAATAAATGAATATTGAATATTCTGATAACTAAATAGTAATGTGCAGAGTGCAAAGGTTCATAATTCATTGTGAACAAAAGGTTTGTTATGATAGCATGTTGATTTACCAAGAAGGTTGAGGTGAACCTAACTAAGACTGCCCAAGGAAAAGAGCATGGAGATCACAGTAAGAAGTAGATTGCATAAGCAAAGAAGGAGAAAAGGAGGAACACTTTTCTCACCCTAAAAACTTGAATTGTTTAACAAAGTTGTAAGCCTTGGAAGAGCAGCTGTGGGAACAAGTACAACTGGAAAAAGGGAAAATGAATAAATAAGCATATTTAAATGAATAGGCTTGGTCAAACCGTGTTAAATAAAGGCAGTGAGGCCCTGGAAAATAACTCTGTTGGACTAAAAGTCCAGGGCTATGTAGGAGTTGGACGAGGGAATATTTCCTTGACTCCTTTCTTGTTGTTTATTGTATTTCTCTGGTATGAGAGACCGATTTAATGATGCAGGTAAATGTTTTGACACCATAATGATGATGGTTGTATGATTATAAAAACAATTGAGAATTGTTTGTGTTGCACTCATGAAAACATTAAGGATAATGTGATGAAGTGCATAAAGATATGCTAGGGCATATCTGAAACTGTTTTATTGATTGGAATGCTATGATACATGCATTTTTATTTTACATGACAACTAATATAATTGTGATGTATGTCCTGTGTAGAAAGAAATTGAAATTGCTCGGAAAGACAATTACCAATGGTAGAAAACCTCAAGAAGAGGATGATTGTGAGAAGGACACTGTTGAAAGATTGTTGAGGGGACTTTGGGAGCCCCATGAAGCACTATTGATGAGGTAAAAAACAGAAAAAGGGTGCTAGCAGCCAGAACAGGTATAAAAATGTTCATGCCTGTATGGCATAAGGTATGAAGGGATTTGGTAAGAACCCCTTCTGAAAAGGTTTCATTATCTTACTGATATGCGGATAATTTTGAGTGGCTATTGTATGCCATTGCTACCCAAGCACGGTAAGATTCAGGAAAGAAGAATATGAATAATAGAGAGAGGAAGTCTATGCTAGTCAAGGATGAGTTATAATCCTTGCAAGAAAATGCACGAGTAAGGAGTACCATGGATACAATGACCAATCTAGGGAGATTGGGAATACAGGTGCTCATAATTAGCACATTGCATGGAATGCATGTTTGCATAAGAGGGTAGACAATGGATTGCCCATTAAGGAAGGAGGACCTTCCAATACTCCACTTGCATTGTAGAGGTGTTAAAGAAAATAAAATTTTGGGTGGCCATGAGTGTTGGCACCCTGGTCACTAATGAAGGAAGAATGCTTGGGTGCATTCAAAAGAAACTTTTAGTTTCATATGTGATGATTTGGGGTCGTGATCAGCTTGAAGCGAGAAGCATAGTCCTGTTGTAAGAGTGAATGAAAATGATTAAACCTATGTTGAAGAGGTTGGTTGAGCTCCAACACACCATGGCAAGGTGCTTGTCACAAGTATGGCAAACTTGAACCCAATGTAAGGATACATTGGGTATGGATGTGGCCATGAATATTGGCACACTGATTAAAGTCAACTGATATTTGAGTTGAATTGGGAAAATTTGGTATGTTGAAATGATGCATACGTAAATAATGATAATTCCTTTTGCTCCGTATCCTTGAATAGATGAAAATGACTTGGACTGTTAGTATGCATTTTTGAGAATATAATGTGGATGAAAACTAACAATTTGTTTGGTTGAGGAATGTTGAAATTGAAGGAAGAAAAGGGTCTTGGATATGGCAGTGTTGTAAGCCCATAAGGAAGACCAATTGCCTGCTAAGCTAAACTGCTATGGGAAGGAAAGTCCCATACTTGTGAATCTGGTTCTTGTGCGGAATAGATCTGAAAATAAATGTGGAATTTGGAAATCTGTGGGTGACAGATTTGCAAGAAAATTATGAATCTGAAATTGATGATAATACCTCATAATTTTTGTATACTTGTGATACAAGTGAGACGAGAAAGATTTGTCTAGGGAGGACAGGTGAAGGCTGTCAAGCTGGAAAGCATGAAAAAGGCTACTGTTGAGACATGAGAACCATGTGGTAAGCCATGATTGCCCTAGAATATGTTGTGTTGTGACAACACAAGCTGGAGGGACGCCTCGACAGAGCAAGTTTGAGGGACACCTCGACTATAAGGCTCATTGAAGTCTTTAGAACTCTTCTTGTGCAAGAAAGCCTTTGCAAGGCAAGATGGATCGCCCAAGGGACTGTGTAGCAGAGAAGGGGATGCCTGAGCCTTGGCCTGGAGGGTGAGTGACCGCAAGGAAGAGGAGACTTTGATAATTCTTATAAACTATTGATTGGGATCATGCACACAATGGCTATGTCAAGGAAAAACAGTGAGCTAAGATAACAAGACAACCATATGGATGCAAATCCACGAACTACACAGATAAATATTATGCTAGATTATGAAATCTTTCCTCTTGAATTTTGCACATTAGTAAGATGTTTTCGCATGAAATTGTTATTAATATGCTTGTTGTTCAAAATTATTGATGGCAGGTGACAAAGGCCAAGGGTCTAGAAAGGAGTTGACCAAGAGAGAGGATTAAGATTTATGAAGCAGTTGAATGACAAGGGCATAACTTCAAATCTAGAGCTCGGATTTGAGCATGGTAACATTCGTTGGAAAGCTCTTGACGAGTAGAAGGGGATGTAGATTTCGGGAAGAGGATTCAAGATGATTGAGAAAAGCGAAATTTTGATGCCGCATCCCTTAAAAAGGTACATAAGGGGTTGGGTGTGTTACAACAGATAATGGGGGTGAATCTGTGAACAACAAATTTACAAGTTATTGCACTACACAAGGCATCAAAATGCAACACACTGTTCCATATACACCATAGTAAAATACTGTTGCTAAGAGAAAGAACCACACATTAAAAGAAATGGCTAATTGTATGATCTAGTCTAAGGAATTAAGTCTTAAATATTGGGCGAAAGCCATTAACTATGCAAATTACATAGTAAATCGCACTACCACAAAGGCTCTAAAAAATATAACATCGGAAGAAGCATGGAATAAAATTAAGCCAGATGTAAGCCACTTCCGTGTATTTGGCAGTGTAGCATGGCTCACATTCCCGATGAGAAAATGAAAGCTTTACATCCTAAAAGTGAGAAGTGTATTTTTGTTGGATATTCTGAAGATGTCAAAGGTTGCATCCCTCTTCAACCTCATTTTGATGAAATTATTTTTAGAAGAGATGTTAAATTTGATGAAAATATCTTGGCCTGTGAGATTAATTCGGTGTTTGTTCCTTCTTCGGTCTGCGAGCCATCTTTGGCATTTGTGCCATCTTCTGTTCCTATTCTGGTTTCTTCTTCTTTAGATGATGACAATGAGGATGAAAATCCACCTCCTCTTGCTCACCTTTCTCCAAATGAGTCCATTGAACATGAACCAACACTCGCACCACTGCTTTCCAGATGGGTCTTATTACCGACCAAACTAGCAGTCCGTCAAGGTCCTCGGGTTGCTAGGGCAGTGCCACAAAGGTAGGTGTCCAAATGTCACCACAACACTTGCCCATTCCTTGTTTGAGCCAAACACCTACACTAATGGACTCTGGGAGGCTTCCCTAAACAACACTTCACCACAAGGGTCAGTAGATCAGTGCCTATGAAAAACTCTAGGTGAAGGTAGGAGTTAATTATTTAAATAACCCTTGTTGGTTTTTGATAATGAATTGAAAAGTAAGCTCTGACTAGCAAGCTGAACTCACCCAAATATCAATATATAAGACAATAAACAAGTATAAATGGATGCAACAAACTCCCTTACCAATTTCCGGAAGTTATTACTTGCTGTGCCTCTTGATAAGTGGTTGGGAATGAAGTATTTCCTTGCTGTCCTGTTATATCAGATATGCAAAATGATAGGTAAACACAAAAAACAACAAAGACTATGGACCTTTTAGGCCTCCATCGGGTGTAGAAACACTCTAGATCAACAGATCTGTTGGTTAGAAGGTTAGAGCAGCAAGGTATGTATGATTTCCTATGCCAAAGAGCCTTGGATCTGCAATGAAATTAGTTTCCAGCAGGCTGGAAACTATTCATGCAGATTTGGGGTTCAAATCTCCCTAGGGTCAAAACCCAAAATAAATTACAGCCAACAAGGGGACTTGTTGGGACTGCAATTTTGTCTATTTAACCAAAAATATGAATGATATAACTCTCGTAAACAATTTTGGAAATAAATGAAGGGTTTGAGGGATGCAATACTTACTTGGGTGTCCCTTCAAATGAGAGAAAGGAGTGCAGATCTGAGTATACGCTTGCTGTAATATTGCAGACCTGCACATTTTCCTTAACAAAGCCCTTATAAAATACAATAAACGAAGCATAAAATCCAAGGGTAAAATATCCTTGGGGTAGAGGGAGTCCTCTAAAACAAAACCCCCAATAGATCTACTAGCTTGTAAGATAAAAAGTTAAAGTACAAAGCTAGGGTAAGATTTTTTTGTGTTTTTATATTTTATAAAAGAAAAAACAAAAAGAGATTTTAGATTTTGAATAAAATGGTTGAAGAAGGTGAGTTTTTTACCTTTTACCTTTTTACCTTTTTCCTCTTGGTTTGATAAATCACGACCACAACATGTATTAAGTCAACTTTGGAAGATGCCTAGATATTGGGTTTGGAGTTGAAGGATTAATCGCCCCCAATACTAGTTATCAAGATAGATTGCTTCTTCGGGCTTGCTAGAAAAGCTCAAGAGATGAACTTTGGTCAGAGTGAGAGCCCACTACTGGTTGAAGTTACTTCCAAGGAAGTTGGTCTAACAACTTGGGTTTGCACCACTAAGCCCCAAAAGGAAAAAATAAGAGATGAGGAGTCTAGTTATTTTCCTCCACATGACTATGTAGCCCCTCAATGGTTTGATCTTATTGACTCTTGCAAATACCCAATAGCAATCTCCAATAAAGCACAAGAAACCTTTAGCCAAGAAACACAAGCATAGAGAAAATCGATCCACAGGTACACAAGAGATAAAGTTCAAAATGATGGCATTATGATCTCACAAAACTTCAACGTGGCATGTCCAGTACACATCATGATGGTCAATTTGAGCCACTGTTGTATTTTAGACCACGGGACCCCATGCATCAAGATTCTTGACTGCCTCAAAAACTGAGATGATGAAATTTTGTGAAATTGCCATGTTGAGAACTGAAACTGATAAATGCACCATGGCCAAGAGATGCATACAGACTCTATAAGACAATGACCATGTGGATAATGACATAGGTGTGCAAGACCATGGGAAAACAAGCCCTACAATATGCGATCACCCCTCCAATAGAAATGGCTTTATGGAACCATGTGTCTCAATAGGTCCACCTCAAGTCCTCCAATTCTATCCAGGATGAAAGGAAGTGAGAGAGGAGACTAGAAAGATTGATCATGGTCGACTACAAAGTCTAAGAATCCATAATACATAATCCTCCACATGGCCTACAAGGCTTTGATTTGCATCCTTGGGCTTACAATGGTGTAGCCAGATGAAAAAATGTAGGGTACCTCTTGGAGAGGTAACATGTCTGTTCAACTCGAGAAATAGCTGGTGATCTTGCTAGTGGTCCTTCAGATCAACATTGAACATGTTCACAGTTCTAGCGAGTCTCTTCTCTTTTGGCTCAAGTTTCAGAGACTCATGATCTGGATACATTTGTAGAAGCTTCAGGTCATCCAGATTGGGACACAACAATGAATGAAGAGTATCGTTCTTTAATAGCGAATGATACTTGGGATCTTGTACCTCTTCCAAAAGGAAGAAAACTTGTTAGATGTAAATGGGTGTATAGTTTAGTTCGAGATACATTACAGTTCATGGGGGACTCCTTTATTGGTTGGTTTCACTAATTTAGATTGGGCCAGCGACCTTGATGATCGAAAGTCTATTGCAGGTTATGTTTTCATCCTTGGTTCAGGCCCTGTCACTTGGGCTTGTAAGAAACAATAGACTATTGCTCTTTCTTCAACAGAAGCAGAGTATTGAGCAGCGATTAATGCAAGGCAAGAAGTCTTGTGGCTTCGACAGATCCTTTCGGAGTTTGGATTCTAGTAGCAACATCCAACCACTCTCTGGTGCGACAATCAAAGTGCCATCAAGCTCGCCCAATACCCAATTCAACATCAACGCAACAAACACATTGAGCTACACATGCACTTCATCAGAAACCTCATTCATGATCGAGTTATTGAAGTGTTATTTTTCCCTATAGAAGATCAAGTTGTAGACATTTTCACAATTTCTCTTACAGAAGCGAAGTTTTCCAAACTACGATCTATGTTAGGAGTGCAATAAGTTGTCATTAAGGGGGGATAGGCTCTAATGCCTCCTTCCTTCTCCTATTGTGTTGCCTTTGTAAATCCTTCAATCCTATCCCAAGTTGTTCTTAAGGGGGGGTGTTAGGATATTTAGATGCTTAGGAGTTAGTTAAGATCAACTTAGTCTAATGTGTTGTTAGGTTAAAGTGTGTTTCTTTAGTATGCATTAGTATGCATTTGTAGTTAGGAAATCCGATCGTCACGATATGTTCCCGACATAGAGTGATCCTACGGTTCATATTCTCCTCGATCTTAATGACTGCATTGATCCGTGGCTTAGCACCCGTTTGGTCCATGATCTCTATTTAAAGAGCATGGAG
>WSFP011493427.1:0-14581 GCA_009831015.1 Picea engelmannii | reverse complement strand
ATATATATATATATATATATATATATATATATATATATATATATATATATATATATATATTCAAGTAAAAGTATTTAAAGAAGTTGTAAGAGGTGAAAGCAAGAAGAGGAGTAAGAGGAATTTTCAATAAAGCCATTAAATAATTTCTTATAAAGGTGTTATTTAATCCTTAAAGAAAAAGAAGGGGTATATAAGTTTTATAATCAAAGCATCATTTATCGTAAATTATCGACGAAATCAAATGGATCCTAATAGCAAGGGAAAAATAATATTTTCTTATGAAAGTTGTTGTATTTCATGTTACAGGTTATGTTGTCATGGTTCCAAGTGTGTAGTGGTGGAGTGGTTTCCAAGTTCCGGTTAGTGAAGAGTGATGAGTCAAGAGCAGTATTGATGATCCAGATTATGTTGAGAATGAAATGAGATACAAACAAAAATATAGCAGAGAACATAGAAACACAGTGAAATCTGACTTCTACTAATGAATAACAGAATACTGTACAACACAAATTGGCTAGAATGGTGGTAGCTTATCTCTGAAGAGAAAGAGATGTCGAGAAAGAGATGTCGGCTATGCGCATTCACAATAAGCATTACATCACACTCCATTGCATGCTCAAAGGACCCCCTTCACCTCGATTATATATGAGAGAGTGAGAGGAGAATAGTTCCAATGATGCATGTGGGATAAATTGGTCTAAGTGTATAAAATGCCATAGGCATGTAAAACTCTAGGACTTCCCGGGAGGTCACCCATCTAAGTACTACTCTAGCCCAAACATAGTTAACTACAAAGTTCTTATGGGATCTGGTGCATTAACGCTATAGGTATGTGCATAGGACCACTAGGCAATTATTACATTCCCCATCAAAAGGGTGAATATCATGGTTTATCAAAACCACAAGCTCAAAAATGTTGATTCAGTGGAAAAGGTGGATGGCGACCGAGATCCACCTGGATTAGTCCTCCCCCCTTAGGAAGCAATAGTCCCCATTGCGTCAAGTTCCCTGGGGAGATGGGAAACATTTCTTGAATCTGAACCTCGGTGAGTCGCTTGCCTTGTTCAAGTAGCTTCCCTGCTTGTACTTAGTATTAGCATGTTGAAGGATGTCATGAACCTGTTGTTGGAGGAGTTGGATCCATTCAACAAATCTAGTTGCATGATTTGCCTTGGTTTGAGTGTGGGAGGACTTTGTTGGTGAAGATGCCTCAGGAAGAGCTATATCAATGGGGGCTAATGGCTAGAACCCCAATCACACCTGAAAAGGGCCGTGGCTAACAGATCTATGAAGGGCTCTATTATAGCTATGTTGAACATATGGAAGACTCTCATTCTCTGGAAGGGAGTGTCTATAGATTGGACCATTGGGTAAGGGAGCACCAGGCATGAAGTCAATGGAATACTCGACTTGGCAGTGCAGATGCACCCTCGTAGGTGAAAAAATATCTTTGTGCTTCTCAACAATCTTGTCGACCTACTTCTGCTATATAGAAAGGTCTTGGGCCAAGACTGTGGTGGTCATAGTGATCTTTTGTTCACCTTCTGATCAGATCATGAAGAGGGGAAATTTTGTAGTCTAAGAGATTACTTTACGGCATTGTTTTGCAGAGATCAATGAAATGGAAGTAGTCATAACTACCTCTGGTATCCTGTAGAGCTGACCCCCCAAAGTAACATTGACACTACAGGGTCGAGACTCGTAAACAACGTGATGTTTCCACATATATGGTTGTCCTAAAAGAACATCACAGACTTCAAGTGGGGCAACATCACACAATACCTGATCTTTGAAGGGCTTAATGTCATAGGACAGGTGGCACTGCTGGTTGACGTGAAGGTCTCGCCCCTGATTGAACCATTCGATGGTGTATGGTTGGGGGTGTGGCATCGTTGGCAGCTTCAATATCTGGACGACTTCGAATGAGATTAGGTTCTTCTGATTCTCATTGTCAACAATGAAATGCAATGGGGTCTCCTTCACCCACCTCTGTGAATGGAAGAGGTGCTCCCCCTCCTTAGGCTCCTCTGGTTCTTCTGGTTGGATTTTTGTGGCCACGATGGTAATAGTGGGTTCTGCATCGATGATCCGTTTCCCTTTATCGTGCTTTGAATCAGAGTCCAAGTCAGGTTCTGATTCTTTTTCTTTGAGCTCGACCACTAATGACTGTTTCGAGCGACATTCATTGATGTTGTGCCTGGGGATTTTGTGGAACTCACACCACTTTCTGGTGTCTTTCTTCGACTTCCCATCACCCTTCTTAGTCGACGGCTTGGACTGATTTTCTTGAGATTGACTCTCCTTGCTTTGTCCTTCGTCAGGGTTGCCTTTGCCATGCTTTTGTTGTGGCGTATTTACAAACTCGAACTCATGCTTACTCCGTTGCTTGAATTTGTTCTCTATTTTGACAGGATATTGATAGGCAACTCCTAATGAGGAGATGTCCAAGAGGTTCGTCTCTGCTTGGATGTATCTATGCAAACCACTGTGGTACATCAAAACCAGGTGTCGTTCGAAGTCTTTGATACCCAACTTTGAGCGCAAGGTATGAAAGACATTGGTGTACTTTAGCATCGTCCGGTCTCTCTCTTGATGCAGAGTCGTCTATCTCATATACTGGTCATCATAACTTCCAACATGGTAGAACTCCTCCTTAAGGGCATCCATAAAGGCTGCCCAGGTGGGTTCTCTCCTGAATGGCATAGATTCATTCACGGTGTGCTTCTCCTAGTAACCTTCCCAGCAAGCTTTGACATGGGGAAGGGATTTAAGGAGCGTGAAGGTGATCTTTTCGCCATTTGAAAAGTTTTGGATAGAGTAATAACCTTCTAGTAGGTTCAACCATTTCTCTAGAGCATTTGCATCTATCTGGCCTTCAACTAAGGGGATATCAAAATTAACTTGTATCTTGAAGGGTGTCACACCTCCCAAACAACTGCTTGTTGAAGATGCGTCGACCACCATTGGTAGTCGTTGTAGGATCTGAGCGAAGTTGTCCATCATCTCGTTCCTTTTTCGTGCAAGGGCTTCCTCAAGCAACGTCTTGAAAGGATCTCTTGCTCTGTCGTCTCTCTTTTCTTCTGCCATGGGAGATCGCTTGGGCCAGCAAGAATGGTCATCCCCAAGTGAAACTAGCTCGAGACCCAACTCTCTATACCCTGACCTTGTCGGGGATATGCATTGAGAAATAACAAGGAGCAGACTGCCCTGATACCACTGATTCAGATAATGTTGAGAACGAAATGAGATACAAACGAAAATATAGCAGAGAACATAGAAGTACAGTGAAACCCAAATTCCGTTAATGAATAATAAAATACTATAGAATAGAAATTGACTAGAATGGTGGTAGCTTATCTCTAAAGAGAAAGAGATGTCGGCTACGCTTATTTGCAATAAGCATTACATCACACTCCATATGAGAGAGTGAGAGGAGAATAATTCCCATGATGCATGTGGGATAAATTGGTCTAAGTTTATAAAATGCCATAGGCATGTAAAACACTAGGAACTTTCCAGGAGGTCACCCATTGTTAGGATATGTAGACATTTAAGAGTTAGTTAAGATCAATTTGGTCTAATGTGTTGTTAGGTTAAAGTGTGTTGCTTAGTTTGTTTTTTTAGAATGCATTTGTTGTTAGTAAATCCGACGATCACGATATGTTCCCGATATAGAGTGATCCGACAGTTCATATTCTCCTCAATCTTAACAACTACATTGATCTGTGGCTTAACACTCGATTGGTCCATGATTTAAAGAGCATGGAGGGTCATTTGCAGAGGATCAATTGTGAGAAAATCTCTTGTAAATCTCTTTGTAATATTTTCTTTTTCATTAATAAATTGCTCCAAGTGGCTACGTTGTCTGGGGCCATGGATGTTTCCCCATAGGGGTTTTACCACGTAAAAACATCGATGTGTTGGTCTTTGATCTGGTTTTGTGAGTGGTTATTGAAGGTGTTTGTCCTCTATTGGAATACTTGTGTTGTCGAACATGGTATCATAGTGCATTTGAATAGCCACTCCCTTTGTAGATTGAGATCGTGAAGCCGTGTTGCTGTATCTTTGGTTTCTGCCGTTTCCATACATATCTAGGTTGAGAGGAAAATTTCATTATGTTCGGAGCACTCATTTCAGTTAGGAACTCTTTTCGTTTCTCTCAAAAAGGTTTCCGTTTACCCGATATATGGCCATTTCAGTCAAATCCAGAGGTATAAACCTTGAATACAACCTTTTAATTTTTTACAGAGATAATATTTCTTTTATTTCGGTATTTTTTTATTTATTTTCGTGTTGCCACTCTTTTTGATCTATGTATGCTCTTTGCCCTGTGCTTTGTGTGATCTCGACAATTTAGAAATAGAGCGAAAAGGGTTTTCCTGTTTGCGTATGCTCTTTGCTGTGCGCTCGGTGCGATCTTGGTAAATAAAAAACAAAGAGAAAATTTGCATTTTCTGGGTGAGCTAAGTGAGATCTAACCTTTGTTGTTGTCGAGAACCGAATTTTTTTGTGTGAATGAATGAAAAAATGTTTTTATTGAGCATTCACTCCAAGGCCATCTTCCACAACAACAACAACACCCCCAATCCTCCTTAAGACCATAATGTGTTTTGCACTAGCTAACTTGGTTGAAAGTTACTTTACTTAGTAAGAGGTCTTGAGTTCAAGTATTTTTTTTGTTATGTTTTTTTTTGCAAAGTTCATGCATTCATTGTAAAGTGCATTTCACTTAATTATAAAAATGTATCACTATTAAATAACTTTAATATTTTATTTTAAGTTATTTGTTTTGCATGCAACTTTCATTTATAAAGTAACTTCATTGTAAACGTGATTCCCGCTTATTCTATAAAAGTGGGTGACTTCATAAAGTAACTTATTTAAAAGTGAGCTTATAGGCAAAGTTAGATAAGGAGAAGCATCACAACGTGGACCAACTTCTACTTGCCATGTGGCTCTTTGGTTACCATTTATGCCTTTTTTTTGAAAGGGCATAATTTTCACATCCAAAGTCTGTTTTCAATGCTGTTTTTTTTGAATAGTTTATTTTTTCGAGATCTTTCCATCCAAACCATCATTTTTTTTTTTGCATGTTTTAATATGACATCTCTCATTGATCTTTGGTTTACCAGTACCACCTACTTCTCATGGAAATCCCATATGGAAGATGTATTAAGAAGTAAAGGATTGTATCGGATTACCTTGGGAAAAGAACTAGAACCCATTGATGATCAAAAGAAACTTAAATTGGCTAATAAGAGTGACGAAGCATGTGGACTAATTAGAATGTCCATCTTCCCTGATTTAAGGTTTCACTTTCAAGGAATTGATGCTCCCGATGCAGCTTGGACTAAACTTGAAGCTGTGTTTGATAAACATAATATTATTTAAGCCCACCAGATAGAAAATCAGTTAATGACTCTAAGTCCTAATGATTTTTTTTGCATTGAGGATTATTTATCTAAGTTCAAAACACTTAGACTTTTATGTATAAATTGCAAAATAGCTCTGAAGGAAGACCGATGCATCTATATTATTCTTTCTAAGCTTGGTAGTGCATATTCTGTCTTTGTATCTACCTTTTAAGCCACTAGAGATGCTCTAGCGAGTGCCTATAAAGATCCCACTCTTGAGTCTTTTTGTGATGCTTTGATTAGAGAGCAAGATAAACTTGTGCAACTTGGAGTGATAAACATTGTAGGTACCCTCAACAAAGCCCTAGTGTCCCAATAGAAAGATAAATCCAAGAATCCCAAGAAGTAACATCCTTTCCACAACAAGAAGCAAAACAAGGGTCCCAAACCCTCACAACCAACTTCCGCTCCTAATGGTGACAAAGGAGCAAAATCTAAAAATAAGAAGACTAACATACATTGCAACTTTTGTGAGAAAGATGGTCATGTGGAGTCCAAATGTTTTAAAAAGATGGAAGCTTTAGAAGCAACGATGAAGAAGCACACCATCAATATTGATTCTTCTTCTTCTTCTTCTCATGGGCATGCACTTTCTGCTTCTGGTTTCTCTTTCAATGCAACTTCTACTTCTTCTTCCGATGAGTGGCTTATTGATTCTAGAACATCTTATCATATGGGTAAGGATAAAGCCATATTTTCTACTCTAAATGAGTGTAAGACCAAGAACATATTCGTTGGTGATGATAGATATCTTAGTGTTGTAGGGTCTGGAACAATTCAGGTAGAGAATGGTCATTTCAATGATGTTTTATGTGTTCCAAGTCTTTCCTGCAACCTTCTAATAGTATATCAGATCACTCATTCAAGTGAAGGTAAAACCGTAGAGTTTTCACTTCACAAAGTTGTAATCAAGGATCTAAAAGATCCTAAGCATGTCCTTGCCCTTGGAATTGTTGTTGATATTATCAGGTTGTACAAGTTCGACAAATTTGGGTCATCATCTTTTTCCTTAGTTTTCGTTGCTCATAGCGATGACTTGAGCAAAATTTGGCATGAGTGGTTTGGTCATCTAAAGTTTAAATTATCTCTCATTGAAACAACTATGTAATGAATAGATGGTGACTCGTCTTCCTCTTGTTTCTTGAAGAGATGGTGTTTGTGTTGGTTGTGGTCTCGACAAACATCATCGGGACAGTTTTGACAAATGTGCCTCTTGGCACACCTTGACCCCTTTGCAACTTGTTCACAGTGACTTGTTTGGTCCGCTTTCTTCTCCTTTTTCTGGGTGCAAGTATTTCTTAACTTTCATTGATGACTTCTCCAGACGCACTTGGGTTTACTTCTTAAAACTTAAAAGTGAAGCTTTTGACAAGTTTTTGGCCTAAAAGGCCCTTGTAGAAAAACAAGCTGGACATCAACTTCAAAGGTTAAGAACATATGTAACACACCCAACCCCTTAAGTACCTTTTTAAGGGATGGGACATCAAAATTTTGCTTTTCTCAATCATCTCGAATCCTCTT
Organism: Picea engelmannii; assembly: GCA_009831015.1. Lineage (NCBI taxonomy): Eukaryota > Viridiplantae > Streptophyta > Pinopsida > Pinales > Pinaceae > Picea > Picea engelmannii. Next base: position 7,646 of record WSFP011493427.1, on the reverse strand, counting down.
CTCGAGATCTCTATCACCTTCTGCTCGTCAAGAGCTTTCCAACCACTGTTACCATGCTCAAATCTGAGCTCTGGATTGGAAGTTATGCCCTTCCTAAGCTCGGATTTGAGCATGGTAACAGTCGTTGGAAAGCTCTTGACGAGCAGCATGTGATGGAGATCTCGGGAAGAGGATTCAAGATGATTGAGAAAAGCGAAATTTTGATGCCCTATCCCTTAAAAAGGTACTTAAGGGGTTGGGTGTGTTACAAAGTGGTATCAGAGCGGGCAACAACACTTGGCCTTCTTGGGCTCATGAAAAAGTTAAGTGATTATATTTTTTTTTCTTTCTTAGAAAACTTTAAGCGAGATGGCACCCTACCCTACCCTATCTAGTGGAGCATGATTCAAACATAGGCTTGGATGGGCCAGAGAACAATATAAAGACTAGTTTACCAAGGTTAAGATGAGCCTGTTGAGAGTATACTGTCGTATGGAAATTATCTGCATAAGTTCCTTGAGGAGAAGGATGTAGATTAAAATTCAGTTAGGATTTTACCCAACGAAATTGAATCATGCTAGTCTGTGGCAGAAGAAGCCTATCATTTCTTTTGGAGAAATGATAGCCAGTCCTACAAAAGTGGGATTATGCCGAGGGGAATTAATGATAAAACTTGGATGCATAATAAAGATGCAAGTTTATATTCCTTATGGAATATTTGGTAAACAACTGAGGCTAACTCAAGGTTGAGGCCATCAAAGATAGTGATGGATATGCAATAAGGAAGTTGCTTACCGAAGGAGTTTCCTGTGGAGGAGCTGTGTGAAGACTCTGTCAGGAGAACAAAGTCACAACCTTAATGACTACTGAGAATTGGGCAGTGGGCTGCAAGTATATATATAAGAATCGTGGATTACATTCTAAAACAAAATGTATGAGTGAAAAACTAATAAATGAATATTGAATATTCTGATAACTAAATAGTAATGTGCAGAGTGCAAAGGTTCATAATTCATTGTGAACAAAAGGTTTGTTATGATAGCATGTTGATTTACCAAGAAGGTTGAGGTGAACCTAACTAAGACTGCCCAAGGAAAAGAGCATGGAGATCACAGTAAGAAGTAGATTGCATAAGCAAAGAAGGAGAAAAGGAGGAACACTTTTCTCACCCTAAAAACTTGAATTGTTTAACAAAGTTGTAAGCCTTGGAAGAGCAGCTGTGGGAACAAGTACAACTGGAAAAAGGGAAAATGAATAAATAAGCATATTTAAATGAATAGGCTTGGTCAAACCGTGTTAAATAAAGGCAGTGAGGCCCTGGAAAATAACTCTGTTGGACTAAAAGTCCAGGGCTATGTAGGAGTTGGACGAGGGAATATTTCCTTGACTCCTTTCTTGTTGTTTATTGTATTTCTCTGGTATGAGAGACCGATTTAATGATGCAGGTAAATGTTTTGACACCATAATGATGATGGTTGTATGATTATAAAAACAATTGAGAATTGTTTGTGTTGCACTCATGAAAACATTAAGGATAATGTGATGAAGTGCATAAAGATATGCTAGGGCATATCTGAAACTGTTTTATTGATTGGAATGCTATGATACATGCATTTTTATTTTACATGACAACTAATATAATTGTGATGTATGTCCTGTGTAGAAAGAAATTGAAATTGCTCGGAAAGACAATTACCAATGGTAGAAAACCTCAAGAAGAGGATGATTGTGAGAAGGACACTGTTGAAAGATTGTTGAGGGGACTTTGGGAGCCCCATGAAGCACTATTGATGAGGTAAAAAACAGAAAAAGGGTGCTAGCAGCCAGAACAGGTATAAAAATGTTCATGCCTGTATGGCATAAGGTATGAAGGGATTTGGTAAGAACCCCTTCTGAAAAGGTTTCATTATCTTACTGATATGCGGATAATTTTGAGTGGCTATTGTATGCCATTGCTACCCAAGCACGGTAAGATTCAGGAAAGAAGAATATGAATAATAGAGAGAGGAAGTCTATGCTAGTCAAGGATGAGTTATAATCCTTGCAAGAAAATGCACGAGTAAGGAGTACCATGGATACAATGACCAATCTAGGGAGATTGGGAATACAGGTGCTCATAATTAGCACATTGCATGGAATGCATGTTTGCATAAGAGGGTAGACAATGGATTGCCCATTAAGGAAGGAGGACCTTCCAATACTCCACTTGCATTGTAGAGGTGTTAAAGAAAATAAAATTTTGGGTGGCCATGAGTGTTGGCACCCTGGTCACTAATGAAGGAAGAATGCTTGGGTGCATTCAAAAGAAACTTTTAGTTTCATATGTGATGATTTGGGGTCGTGATCAGCTTGAAGCGAGAAGCATAGTCCTGTTGTAAGAGTGAATGAAAATGATTAAACCTATGTTGAAGAGGTTGGTTGAGCTCCAACACACCATGGCAAGGTGCTTGTCACAAGTATGGCAAACTTGAACCCAATGTAAGGATACATTGGGTATGGATGTGGCCATGAATATTGGCACACTGATTAAAGTCAACTGATATTTGAGTTGAATTGGGAAAATTTGGTATGTTGAAATGATGCATACGTAAATAATGATAATTCCTTTTGCTCCGTATCCTTGAATAGATGAAAATGACTTGGACTGTTAGTATGCATTTTTGAGAATATAATGTGGATGAAAACTAACAATTTGTTTGGTTGAGGAATGTTGAAATTGAAGGAAGAAAAGGGTCTTGGATATGGCAGTGTTGTAAGCCCATAAGGAAGACCAATTGCCTGCTAAGCTAAACTGCTATGGGAAGGAAAGTCCCATACTTGTGAATCTGGTTCTTGTGCGGAATAGATCTGAAAATAAATGTGGAATTTGGAAATCTGTGGGTGACAGATTTGCAAGAAAATTATGAATCTGAAATTGATGATAATACCTCATAATTTTTGTATACTTGTGATACAAGTGAGACGAGAAAGATTTGTCTAGGGAGGACAGGTGAAGGCTGTCAAGCTGGAAAGCATGAAAAAGGCTACTGTTGAGACATGAGAACCATGTGGTAAGCCATGATTGCCCTAGAATATGTTGTGTTGTGACAACACAAGCTGGAGGGACGCCTCGACAGAGCAAGTTTGAGGGACACCTCGACTATAAGGCTCATTGAAGTCTTTAGAACTCTTCTTGTGCAAGAAAGCCTTTGCAAGGCAAGATGGATCGCCCAAGGGACTGTGTAGCAGAGAAGGGGATGCCTGAGCCTTGGCCTGGAGGGTGAGTGACCGCAAGGAAGAGGAGACTTTGATAATTCTTATAAACTATTGATTGGGATCATGCACACAATGGCTATGTCAAGGAAAAACAGTGAGCTAAGATAACAAGACAACCATATGGATGCAAATCCACGAACTACACAGATAAATATTATGCTAGATTATGAAATCTTTCCTCTTGAATTTTGCACATTAGTAAGATGTTTTCGCATGAAATTGTTATTAATATGCTTGTTGTTCAAAATTATTGATGGCAGGTGACAAAGGCCAAGGGTCTAGAAAGGAGTTGACCAAGAGAGAGGATTAAGATTTATGAAGCAGTTGAATGACAAGGGCATAACTTCAAATCTAGAGCTCGGATTTGAGCATGGTAACATTCGTTGGAAAGCTCTTGACGAGTAGAAGGGGATGTAGATTTCGGGAAGAGGATTCAAGATGATTGAGAAAAGCGAAATTTTGATGCCGCATCCCTTAAAAAGGTACATAAGGGGTTGGGTGTGTTACAACAGATAATGGGGGTGAATCTGTGAACAACAAATTTACAAGTTATTGCACTACACAAGGCATCAAAATGCAACACACTGTTCCATATACACCATAGTAAAATACTGTTGCTAAGAGAAAGAACCACACATTAAAAGAAATGGCTAATTGTATGATCTAGTCTAAGGAATTAAGTCTTAAATATTGGGCGAAAGCCATTAACTATGCAAATTACATAGTAAATCGCACTACCACAAAGGCTCTAAAAAATATAACATCGGAAGAAGCATGGAATAAAATTAAGCCAGATGTAAGCCACTTCCGTGTATTTGGCAGTGTAGCATGGCTCACATTCCCGATGAGAAAATGAAAGCTTTACATCCTAAAAGTGAGAAGTGTATTTTTGTTGGATATTCTGAAGATGTCAAAGGTTGCATCCCTCTTCAACCTCATTTTGATGAAATTATTTTTAGAAGAGATGTTAAATTTGATGAAAATATCTTGGCCTGTGAGATTAATTCGGTGTTTGTTCCTTCTTCGGTCTGCGAGCCATCTTTGGCATTTGTGCCATCTTCTGTTCCTATTCTGGTTTCTTCTTCTTTAGATGATGACAATGAGGATGAAAATCCACCTCCTCTTGCTCACCTTTCTCCAAATGAGTCCATTGAACATGAACCAACACTCGCACCACTGCTTTCCAGATGGGTCTTATTACCGACCAAACTAGCAGTCCGTCAAGGTCCTCGGGTTGCTAGGGCAGTGCCACAAAGGTAGGTGTCCAAATGTCACCACAACACTTGCCCATTCCTTGTTTGAGCCAAACACCTACACTAATGGACTCTGGGAGGCTTCCCTAAACAACACTTCACCACAAGGGTCAGTAGATCAGTGCCTATGAAAAACTCTAGGTGAAGGTAGGAGTTAATTATTTAAATAACCCTTGTTGGTTTTTGATAATGAATTGAAAAGTAAGCTCTGACTAGCAAGCTGAACTCACCCAAATATCAATATATAAGACAATAAACAAGTATAAATGGATGCAACAAACTCCCTTACCAATTTCCGGAAGTTATTACTTGCTGTGCCTCTTGATAAGTGGTTGGGAATGAAGTATTTCCTTGCTGTCCTGTTATATCAGATATGCAAAATGATAGGTAAACACAAAAAACAACAAAGACTATGGACCTTTTAGGCCTCCATCGGGTGTAGAAACACTCTAGATCAACAGATCTGTTGGTTAGAAGGTTAGAGCAGCAAGGTATGTATGATTTCCTATGCCAAAGAGCCTTGGATCTGCAATGAAATTAGTTTCCAGCAGGCTGGAAACTATTCATGCAGATTTGGGGTTCAAATCTCCCTAGGGTCAAAACCCAAAATAAATTACAGCCAACAAGGGGACTTGTTGGGACTGCAATTTTGTCTATTTAACCAAAAATATGAATGATATAACTCTCGTAAACAATTTTGGAAATAAATGAAGGGTTTGAGGGATGCAATACTTACTTGGGTGTCCCTTCAAATGAGAGAAAGGAGTGCAGATCTGAGTATACGCTTGCTGTAATATTGCAGACCTGCACATTTTCCTTAACAAAGCCCTTATAAAATACAATAAACGAAGCATAAAATCCAAGGGTAAAATATCCTTGGGGTAGAGGGAGTCCTCTAAAACAAAACCCCCAATAGATCTACTAGCTTGTAAGATAAAAAGTTAAAGTACAAAGCTAGGGTAAGATTTTTTTGTGTTTTTATATTTTATAAAAGAAAAAACAAAAAGAGATTTTAGATTTTGAATAAAATGGTTGAAGAAGGTGAGTTTTTTACCTTTTACCTTTTTACCTTTTTCCTCTTGGTTTGATAAATCACGACCACAACATGTATTAAGTCAACTTTGGAAGATGCCTAGATATTGGGTTTGGAGTTGAAGGATTAATCGCCCCCAATACTAGTTATCAAGATAGATTGCTTCTTCGGGCTTGCTAGAAAAGCTCAAGAGATGAACTTTGGTCAGAGTGAGAGCCCACTACTGGTTGAAGTTACTTCCAAGGAAGTTGGTCTAACAACTTGGGTTTGCACCACTAAGCCCCAAAAGGAAAAAATAAGAGATGAGGAGTCTAGTTATTTTCCTCCACATGACTATGTAGCCCCTCAATGGTTTGATCTTATTGACTCTTGCAAATACCCAATAGCAATCTCCAATAAAGCACAAGAAACCTTTAGCCAAGAAACACAAGCATAGAGAAAATCGATCCACAGGTACACAAGAGATAAAGTTCAAAATGATGGCATTATGATCTCACAAAACTTCAACGTGGCATGTCCAGTACACATCATGATGGTCAATTTGAGCCACTGTTGTATTTTAGACCACGGGACCCCATGCATCAAGATTCTTGACTGCCTCAAAAACTGAGATGATGAAATTTTGTGAAATTGCCATGTTGAGAACTGAAACTGATAAATGCACCATGGCCAAGAGATGCATACAGACTCTATAAGACAATGACCATGTGGATAATGACATAGGTGTGCAAGACCATGGGAAAACAAGCCCTACAATATGCGATCACCCCTCCAATAGAAATGGCTTTATGGAACCATGTGTCTCAATAGGTCCACCTCAAGTCCTCCAATTCTATCCAGGATGAAAGGAAGTGAGAGAGGAGACTAGAAAGATTGATCATGGTCGACTACAAAGTCTAAGAATCCATAATACATAATCCTCCACATGGCCTACAAGGCTTTGATTTGCATCCTTGGGCTTACAATGGTGTAGCCAGATGAAAAAATGTAGGGTACCTCTTGGAGAGGTAACATGTCTGTTCAACTCGAGAAATAGCTGGTGATCTTGCTAGTGGTCCTTCAGATCAACATTGAACATGTTCACAGTTCTAGCGAGTCTCTTCTCTTTTGGCTCAAGTTTCAGAGACTCATGATCTGGATACATTTGTAGAAGCTTCAGGTCATCCAGATTGGGACACAACAATGAATGAAGAGTATCGTTCTTTAATAGCGAATGATACTTGGGATCTTGTACCTCTTCCAAAAGGAAGAAAACTTGTTAGATGTAAATGGGTGTATAGTTTAGTTCGAGATACATTACAGTTCATGGGGGACTCCTTTATTGGTTGGTTTCACTAATTTAGATTGGGCCAGCGACCTTGATGATCGAAAGTCTATTGCAGGTTATGTTTTCATCCTTGGTTCAGGCCCTGTCACTTGGGCTTGTAAGAAACAATAGACTATTGCTCTTTCTTCAACAGAAGCAGAGTATTGAGCAGCGATTAATGCAAGGCAAGAAGTCTTGTGGCTTCGACAGATCCTTTCGGAGTTTGGATTCTAGTAGCAACATCCAACCACTCTCTGGTGCGACAATCAAAGTGCCATCAAGCTCGCCCAATACCCAATTCAACATCAACGCAACAAACACATTGAGCTACACATGCACTTCATCAGAAACCTCATTCATGATCGAGTTATTGAAGTGTTATTTTTCCCTATAGAAGATCAAGTTGTAGACATTTTCACAATTTCTCTTACAGAAGCGAAGTTTTCCAAACTACGATCTATGTTAGGAGTGCAATAAGTTGTCATTAAGGGGGGATAGGCTCTAATGCCTCCTTCCTTCTCCTATTGTGTTGCCTTTGTAAATCCTTCAATCCTATCCCAAGTTGTTCTTAAGGGGGGGTGTTAGGATATTTAGATGCTTAGGAGTTAGTTAAGATCAACTTAGTCTAATGTGTTGTTAGGTTAAAGTGTGTTTCTTTAGTATGCATTAGTATGCATTTGTAGTTAGGAAATCCGATCGTCACGATATGTTCCCGACATAGAGTGATCCTACGGTTCATATTCTCCTCGATCTTAATGACTGCATTGATCCGTGGCTTAGCACCCGTTTGGTCCATGATCTCTATTTAAAGAGCATGGAG
>WSFP011493426.1:0-14581 GCA_009831015.1 Picea engelmannii | reverse complement strand
TCCTTCGTGGTGATGAGAATTGAGCTATCCAATGTCAGTCTTCTCTTATTGGTGGTCCTCTTCATGATAACTTTCATCTTCCTGACATAAGTTATCGCCTATATATCGATGACCTCATCAATAAGATCAGGGATTTGTTGTTTTCCCCAGGTTAGAGCATTGCCTAGGCTCCCTGTTGTGTGTATCTTTTCTAGTATTGGTTCCTAGGATTCTTTCATACGCTCTGATGGATCGAAATCTGTTTGTTTTTCATCGACTAGTGAGGCATCGACCAAAATTGAAGAACTAGTAATAGGTTCAGTACTTATTTGGTAATTGGTTGTTGAGGTGTCGATCTCTTGCTGTTAAACTTCCTCTTTTTGACCACCAAATCCTAGCTCATCCCTCGAGCTATATTTTTGGATCTCTGACAGGTCGAGAAAATCAGTGTCTAAGATACTTTCGACCTCATGGTCGCTCTACGGAATGTTTTGAATTGAAGCATCATGATTTGTGGCAAATGTTTTCTCAGGTTCCTTCTCCTCTGTAATCAATATCGGATTTACCAAGGATACCTCTGAACTCTCTTGATCATCATAGATAGTTATTAGATCAAACGGGGGGTTTGGTACACCTTTTTCACCTGGCATTTGTGAAACCTCATCTTGGGTTGGAATGTTCACTAGTGATCTAATCTGTGGTGATTGAACTCTAGGTTTTTCTAGACCGATGATTTCCTCAAGTTGTATTGATTCTAATCCCCCTGGATCTTCTCTAATTTTGATTGGGTCATCTGAGTGGATCCTCATCATTTCTATGAGTTGAGGATCATTCTCTAAATAGTCAATTAATCTATGGGCTCCTTATATTAACAAAAACCCTCTCCTTTGTGCCTCTATGGTCTCTACTACTATGATTTCTTCTCTAACCCTAAGATCCTCTTGATCCAATTGCTCTATTGTCTCAACCTTCTTATCCATTCTCATAGCTTTGAACTTGGTCATGTCCAGGTTGGCTTTCCTCTATAATACCTCCTCCCATTCCTAAGCGCATTATGTAAAAATATCATCCTCAAACTTGTGATGCATGTATGGCCAACATGATGATCCTTGTGAAGCGTGTTGGAGGACTAGGCCTTTAGGGTCGTTCTTGTAAAACCGGCCTGTCGGGAACCTAAATTCAAGCTTACTCAATCCTTATGGTTTGTCTTGAGTAGTGTACTTCAGTATATAAACCCCACATGGAATACGTAGGGTATAAATTATCGTTTCTTGTCATTGACTAGACTGGCGTTATATCCATGCAAGATAGTCTAATAACAAATTTATCCTACAATGAGCCAGTTTGGGACGTGAGCAGGTAGAAAATGTGGTGCTATGGTGGCCTCGAACACCCTGATATAGGTTGTGTGTTCATCTATATACCAGTGGCCTACCTTCAATATCATTTTCTTGGCTTCCATTGACAACCTTGGGCATTCCTTTTTAAATAAATTGAAATAAACGCGGGTGATGAATTCATCGCAAATAAGGGCATAAGATTTTTTGTACCCATTCTCCCATAATATGATGAAGTAGACATGAACATGCGGTTCTACAACATGCCAACTCAAATTCATCCAGAAAAATACATTCCTCACACATATTACATCTAACAGATATGAGGCCATGTGGAAAGCAGGTGCTTCTCCTTCTTTCGCCGTCTGAGCCTGTTGTACACTTATGCTCAATTTCTTGGAGATAATTTCTCCCCAGTTGAAGATACTCCCGAAGATCGCCATAGTGTATGCTAGGGGCATCCATGCTTCTAATAACTTGGAGCAATCCTTTTCTCCATATAGTCAGAATATTAGAGCCAATCTGTGCTTGTGGAACATGGTGATTGATGTAGCCACTTTGTCAAAACCCGTTTCCAAAGCCCCCAAGGTTCCCACACATAGAAACAAGAATCCTCATTCATTTTTTCCGTATCCAATGGATACACTATATCCTCATTACCAGCAATACCATCCCAACACTATTCAAGCAAGGATGCATAGGAGACAAAGGGCAGTAAATATATTTCAGTTGTAGGAAACTATGCAAGAAAAGATGATGCTTATGGATAAATTAAAATAGGGTATTGCTCGGGACCAAGAGGAAATAAGAAAATTACTAGAGGACCAAGAAAAATCTCCTACAATATCTGATTCAGAAGAAGAATGACTAGAAAGGAAAGAGCAACAAAGAGAAGCCATTGCTTTGGCACATGTTCCAGATGAAGCTCTTGAGCTTTTCCCTCGAGAACAAATAAGTAATGAATCTATTGAAAGACATTGTTAATGCATAATAATGCTTGGATTAAAAGATAGGTTTGTCATTACTATCACTTCAAAGTTGTTTTGATACAAGCTATATTAGCTAGATGCACAAATAGACATGGGATCAATGATCTCATCTGCTAGGTGTAATGTTATCCCTCAATATTTCTGGGAACAACATGAAACCGGATTTAGCGCTATAAATCATGAGCTGATAATATATCAAACATCGAGATGAGAGACTTCCTATCATTCTTAATGGCAGAGAAATTCATTGTACACTACTTACATATTATTTTGGGGTGTGATGTTATGTTAGGGCATGAATTTGTGAATCATTGGTTACCTTTTATTATAGCTCAAGACAATGTTACATTGCATGTAGGGAATGAATCTATTCAAATTCATGTGAAATTTGAATATGATGAAAGGGTTAATCTAGATCAATAGGATCCATCTCTAGAAATGATCCCTCAATCAGTTGAATAGTTGATGAATATTAAGAAGATATATAAGCTTGCAAATCTTAATGGCCAGTCTGTTTTATAAGCAGTTATTGATAAAATGATTATGCAATGTACTGCAGAGCTTCCAAATGCTTTCTGGAGTAGAGAAAAATACTTTGTGGATATACCATATAGAGAAAATTATTCAGGAACTCCTCAAAAGGCTTCTGCAAATCAAATGTCTCCCACTAAGGTGGACTATTACAAGCAGGAGATTGAAGAACTCCTACAAAGAAAAATCATTGAGCATATCAAAAGTCCATGGGATTGCTCAACGTTTATGTCTACAAGGACTCAGAACAAAAATGTGGAAAACCAAGGATGGTGATCAACTATAAGCCCCTGAATGCAGCATAAATTCCTATCAGGTAAACACTTCCCTCAAAAGAAACACTCTTTACCAAAATAGTCAACTATCATATATTCAACAAGTTTGATCTAAAGAGTGGTTTCTGGCAGATTGGAATAGTACCTACAGATAGGTATAAAACAAGGTTTGTGGTTCCTCATGGCTAATACAAGTGGCTTGTTCTGCCTTTCAGTTTGAGGAATTCTCCATCAGAATTTCAGAATATGGAGGATGTTTTCAGTCCTTTAGATTTTGTAATAGCATACATAGATGACATATTAGTATGTTCTTATGATACTAACCAGCATAAAAAACATCTAGAGGAGTTCCTCTCTGTTGTTTTTAGACACGGCCTTGAATTATCTGAGAAGAAAATGGAGATAGGGAAAACCAAGATTGAATTTCTTGGCCTTGTCATCTATGAAGGCAAAGTAGAACTCCAAACTCATGTCCTTCAAGCATTGGCAGAGTTTCCAGATAAAATCCTGGACAAAAATCAACTCCATAGGTTCTTAGGTCGTTTACACTTTAAACTACATTAGATTCTTATATAAAAATCACGTTGCATACGTACTCTATCTTCATATGAGATTAAAGTACAAAATAGAACCATGGACCTACGAAACGACTAAATCCATCCAGACTATTCAAAAAAAAATCTAGAACCTCATGGCTCTTTCTCTTCCTAAGTTGGACCTGCCATTCATTCTTGAGACAGATGCCTCAAATGTCATTTGGGAAGCTGTCCTACAAAAACATGTTCATAGAGAACAATCTTGCATGTGCTCTTTCATTTGTTTCAAAGAACTTGAATTAAAATATCCGTCATCATATAAAGAAATCCTGGCAATCAAGAACGACATCAAATTGTTCATGCTACTTCTTAAACCTATCCATTTCATAGTTCATACTGATCTTAAGCATATGTAGAGTATTTTGCAGAATAAAAGGTTGTTGGAACAACGCAACAATGTGTCATGCATTGGATCCCATGGTTGCATGGGTTTGATTTCTCCATAGAATACAAACCTGCCAATGATAATTGTCTGGCTGATCTACTTACCAGAGAAGGATCAAAGATGGTCACCTGCAAGATGATGAGAACAGTCTATGGTTGTCCTTAGTGTACGGTTAATTATTGTATTAACTATTTAATTAACTTAGTTAAAAGGAGTGAATGCATTCACATTATTTTACATCATGTGATTAATTCCATTAGCACTGAAGATCCCTCTAGGTATTTTAGGGATTCTCCAAATTTTGTAATAAGTAGATTTCGTAGATATCATCCCAAGGAAGGACAAACATTTATCTGCGGTTTTGAAGCTTGGTTGTCATATAATGACTACTGCAATCTGTATAGACTCATTCAACATGAAGGGGTCATGAGTTTTACATGTGAATGTGGTTCCATTATCCATATACATGCTCTCCATGGATTTTCTTGTTCATGCATCAGGCATGTTCCAGAGTTCCAGAATTACAAGAGAAGGAAACATATTTTAATAATATTCATTTGTGTAGAAAACATGCAAGGGTGGATCTCATTTGAATGTTTGTGTTGACTAGTTTAGGAGACATCAAGTCACCCATCCCATCAGTCAAAAAGGAATTGTCATAGATCCATGCACTGCGATAGATTACACCATAAGTCTACAAAAATTGTTGCATATTGCATATTCATATTGTTTCATATTCATATTTATAAGGTTTTATAATTCAATGAAAGATTTGCCAAGATTTTACGAGATTTTATAATTCAGTGAAAGATTCGCCAAGATTTTACAAGATTATATAATTGACAAAAAGATTCGCTAAAAAATTATATATACATATTATATTATTGATAAAATAGCCTTCAGTTTTTCCTATGTATCATGGGGATTCGCCCAAGGGGTTCTTAAAATCACCCCTGGTGTGGGAGAGCTGAAGGATATTGACCCGAAGAACTCTCTCTCTCTCTCATGTCAAATATTAATAAAATATTGGAGACTTTATAAACTTGGGTGCATTTTCCAAAAACAATATTATAGTATATGTTAAATGGGTTTATTATGGTATTTGTATGTGATAAAGTACCAACTCCGTTCCGTTTTAATTTAGTATTAAATGCATAATAGCGTGTGAGTGTGGACCCCTCATGAGTTCGGGACTACAGAGCCCCTGGAGTTAGGGGCTTCGGGACTCTGGATGTTTGGGGATGATAGAAGGAACAAGTAAAAAGGGTCGAAGGCCCGAACCTACCCCACCCCCCCCGTACTCCAATGGTTGCATAAATGTTATAATAAACGTAAAACACAATTTATTATATTGCATGGTAATATAAATTTCTTATAGTTGCATAAAGGCACAATATGAGTGGGACTCTCTCTGGAACTCCGACGTTTAGGAGATTTGGGTTCATAAAATCCTGATGTGGAATCTTCGTCGAAGTATAGAGGCTTAGGTATTAATGGGTATTGATAATCCTAAGTGCTCCTTTGATATAAATTAATCATATTATAATATAATTAATAAAAGGATAAATTGTGGTTGAATATAGTTAATCATTTTCCCAGTAAATAAATAAATATGCATATATTTATATATATGTTAAATTACGTGAAAATGTGGCATGGAGTTTCCTGCCGGGGAGGAATTGAATTATATACCTTAATTAAGGTTAATCAACTTAAGTGTTGGGTATGTGTTATATTCTTTGCATGTGTGTGTGTGGGCGCGTCATATTCAACAACTGTGTTTGACGATCCCTCATAGAAGTTCCCTTTGTGTTGTGTGCATCAGGCGCTTCCTAAGGAGGTCCCAGGGGGGGCCAGGTATAACCCCCCCTGGTTACGTGCAACGTTTGGGGAAACACCCCAAAATTTGTTTTTGGGTGGTTTTTGCTATTTTTAGTGGTTTTCTAAATTAATCTCGGATTAAGGGATTAGAGTTTTGGTATCTACATAATACCTAATAACATTGTATATATTGTATGGTGAATGGTGAAATTCGATATAATGAAATAAGAAAGGTTTTCTCGGTTGAGGATTTCTGATATAAATCTCTGTGTACTATGTGAATGAACCATTGATTAATTTATGTTTTTCTTAAGAATATATATGCATTGTTGTACTTCATAGGTTTAAAACTTACATATGGTATCAGAGAGTGTTGGGGGCCTGTTGACCCTTAACCAAGTTTTGGGAACACTTGGTCATATTTGACCATTTTTGGGACTTTGATAGCCTGTCGAAGATGGAGTGCCAGATGAAGCAGAGATCACAGGATCTCGACCCACTTTTGGGCCCATTTTGGGTTTTTACAATATGTAATGGGAAAGGGATGTCGACCCGTGGGTTCACCCACGCTTAAGACCACTTTTGTAAATGTATAAATAGATATCTAGGCATCTAGTAGAGTATTGTATCTATTTGATATAGTCTATGTGCCAAGTACGATCTGTGTGATCAAGGTGTTATGCATTCTATAGGCTTGGAGAGCTTAGTGCAAGTCCTTGTGTGGAGACATAGAATGATTTTTGTTGTAAGGCAAGGAAGAAGGATCTAATGAGCTGCACAGATCTTTTGTCCTGTGCGCAATAGGGTTTGGTGGCTCTGTACTTGTAACCACTTGGCCGATGTTAATAGAGAAGAAGAGTTGGTGGACGTAGCCCCAAGGTGGGGCTAAACCAGGTAAATCCTGTATTGTTCGCTTTGTGCCTTGTTCTGATGCATTGAAGTGACTATTTGCTAAGTGCTTTGACATATTTAGATAGATTTATTTATGCTTTGTGCTTCTTAGATATATGTGAATGTATATATGACATGTATGAAGATGCCTAGGCTGGTCTACTGGATCTGATCTGTTTTACTGTTGTTAAGTGCTGAAATCCTTTAGATCTGAATGAATGTTGCGATGCTTTGTACTATTTGTGAAGTATAATAAGGGTTGAATATTGATGATTGATCGATGCTAAGTGCCCTGTAAGAGACATAATCACAAACATGTGTCCCATATTAGGTTTTAGACACTTGAGTCTTGCAAACATCCTTGCCTCTACCTTGGGTGAGACTTCATCTCCTTCATAGGTGTTGCCGAAAGGGTCGATAGTTAGGGTTTTGTTGGTGCGCTCTTGTAGCGTTGAACCCTGGGTCTGCCCCTGTGCCAACAATGTTATAATATAATTACTCATAATTATCATCTGACTAATTTATTGAGTTAGTGTTGAACTACTTCTAACGGGGAAAAGAGAAAGTAAAAACTTCAGTAATTATTGGGCCATGGGTATTAGGTTAAGCAAAAATTGATTATTGGCTAATTAGTTGTGGAGAATAATTATCCTTAATGAGGTTTAAGTATCAATTACCAAAGAATGGTATTTTATGAAATATTAATTAAGTATTTTAATTGGACTATAGGAGAGGAACTTTTGTCATCCTCTAGTCATGCAAGCCTAAGCACCCTGCGGTGACATGGTGAAATGATGTTCACTAAGAACATCATTGTGATGTTGCATGTTAATATTCAATGGGTTGACGAGTCGAGTGGGGTCCAACAGGATTGGTGAACCTTAGGTGTCGAATGGATCCTAACTGAATTTCAAGAGGTCTAGCATGCATTGAGACTGTCCATCGAGAGAAAGGGATTAGTCCTTGATACCATATTCGTCGGAGGTAAGAGAAAAATTTATACCCCATCCCTTAAAAAGGTACTTACGGTTTAGGTGTGTGACAAGACAAAACTGATCTCAAGTTCTGCAATATATGTAGAGTGGGGGGCCACTCACTTGAAGATTTCCCGATTTCATTAGAGAAAGTAATGAACAAGATAAATGTGAACTTATTGCATACATTGCCAAAGCAAGAAATTCTCAATTAAAAAAATATATATGTAGTAACACGATCAAGAGTAGGTGAAGAGATCTATCTAGATCCTCCAGCCCGACAAAGGGGATACTGAAACACATATCCCAACCTTGAACATGAGGAAAACCTAATACAGGAAGAAATGAAATTCTTTAGGAATATAAACCAATATAAATCAAATGGAATCAAGGGAGTACATTCAAGTATTCCATAAACTTCATGTTGGATGCAGGCCAAATCAGAAATAAAGGCTATTTTTGGAAAAGAAGCATGCAAGAGGAAAAAGACAGTTGGAAGGAAGAGAAACAAGAACACATGTATGGAAGACCTAACGATGCTAGGGTTAGGGTTTTTGTAATGCATTATAATGGATGGAGAGTTGAGGATATAAATAAGTAGCACTTAGGAGAGAGAAAAAAGAAGAAAAACGAAGGGGACAAGGAGAAGAGAAGGACATAGAGGAAGAGAATTGTAAGGATTGTACGAGTCATTAAGTTGGTAAGCTAGATAAAGCATGAGTGACTCGATCTCGAGGGATAGATCACAGGTTGAGGATCCTGGTATGATCTATTCATCCTTGCAAGGATCGAGGAGCCTATGGGAGAGAAGAACTAAGATTGTAACCACATGTGGCGTGGGATATTTCCAACTATAATAAAAACCTGAGAGTTAGATCTTTGTGGACGTAGCCTAGGAGGGGGTGAACCACAGTAACATTGTGTCATGTGATTGAATGAATGTATATTTGTGTATGATTAGTTGATGAATGTTGAATGAATGAAGTAGTTAAGTAGATCTGGTATTTTGCATGCATGCATAGAATAATTGTTATAACAAGATGTTAAATGGACTGAATAAAGGTTATGACGCACAATCATAAAGTTATCTCGGGTGAGACTGTGCAGTGCACTCTGTGTATTGTGTTTCCTTCTGGGTTACCAGAGGGGTCTATAGTCTTTAAGGGATTTTTTTGGGAAGATTCTTAGTTCTGAACCAGGGTCAATATTTAATGGTCAATGAGAATTAGAATCCCTCAAGACCAATAAGAGTAGATAAATAAAAGGGAAAAACCAACAAATGGTTTTGTTTCCAATTGACTGGAAGAAAATGGGGTTGAGCATATGAGATATGCAGAAGAAGTGTCAAAAGAATATGGATCAGACGAAAAAAAGGTGAAAGAATGTGAATATAAAAGGGGATGTTGAGACCATGGAATCCCACGAAGGCAGAGATAGAGAGTTGGTTGAAGACAAATGAGCTAGAGTTTGCGTAGAAAGATAACAAAAACCCAAATTTAACATCGCTCAAATATTTGGACAAGTACGTATTCACTGACTTGCATGAAGTATTTTTCTATAAGTTCCCACACATATTGCAGGAGTGGATCAAAAGATTGAAATACAACCATCCTACGAATCAGATTAGACAACTAGAGTGGAATCTTAAAGATATCATGCAACTACAACGAGTTGATAATAAGTTTACGTGCGCAGTAGATTTCTGGCTTGACAACATTATTGTCGGATTTATCACAGAGTTTGTAGTAGATACAACAAAGTCATATAGCATAGTTGAACAAGAATTATTGAAGGGACCTTGAGGTAGGTACATCAGATCATTATACACTTCTATTAATATATTTCTATATAAAAAAGGTGTAATGACAATGGAATAATACATCTAGATTTCCCTGTGTGCATGAGAGAAGGGGGGAAGCACTGACAGGAAAAGGAAAAATGGAAGGAGAAGTGGATAAAGTAAATAAGGAGAAGGCCTTGGACCCAATTAGGATGGACGATGACCAAATCAAGCGGATCATGGCGACATCTGGAAAGACGCATAGTGGAGTACCCTACCAATATAAGGTGAACACCAAGAAGAGATCCCTAGTCGCGAGGGAAGGATTGAAAAGTGATGAAGAGGAGGTAGAGGATCTTTGGGCTATGGAGAATATTGAGTAAATCCTGCACATGACATATGAGAGGAATACAAGAGGTCCAAGAGAGGAAGTAGAAGGAAACACTCCTATCCATATCAATGTTAGTGTGGAACCCATAAACCCATGTGCGACTAATACACCAAGGAGAACATCACCATTTAGACAAATGAATTTCAGGAAAAGGAAGACAATAGGAAGTACATCTACATAAGGAACAACATCTGGGGGAGCCAGTTCAGGAAACAATAGTCAAGTATATACACCTCACAGAGGTAGTAGTTCAACATTTAAGATTGTGGGACATGACCTGACCATCAAGTTACCAGAATTCAAAGGGGAAGCATCGGAGGACCCGAGGAAGAACATGCTTATCTATGAAAAGGTTTGGGAAGCAAAACATATCATGGATGAGGACATTAAACTTGCACAATTAGCTATCACATTAGGATATCATGCATTGGATTTGTATATGAGTTTAGCTGCAAACAGTCTGCCAGGGACAACTAGAACGATTGGAGATATCAAGAAGTTGTTGATGAATGAGTTCCAGAAGCCGAGTTCAGAGGACCAATACATGAATGAGATGATAGAGATCATACAAAAACCAGGAGAATATGTATGGGAGATTGATTATATATTCAAACGACTAAAGGGAAAGCTAAAATATGTCATGACAGATATGCATCATAGGCACTTGTTCGTCAATTCACTGTTACCACACTTGAAATATCCACTGTGACGTCATAAGTTTCAAACACAGGCAGACGCTCGGTAGGAATCCCTGCAGCTGGAAGAGAACCGATATCAGAAGACAGATCCATCCATCGAGGAGATAAAGGAAGATCTGAAGAATTTAAAATTTCATCTAAACCAGAATTGTTTGACAACATAAGTATTCCAACAGAGGAAAAACACCTTCAGTAACCACTCACATAACCATATCAAAGATCAATACACCGATGTTTTCACATGGTAAAACCTCTATGGGGAAACATCCATGGCCCCAACCAACGCGACCACTTGGAGAAGTTTTTTAATGAAAAGAAAAAAATTATAGAGAGATTTTACAAGAGACTTTCTCACAATCGATCATCGACAAATGACCCTCCATGCTCTTTAAATAGAGATCATGGACCAATCGGGTGTTAATCCATGGATCAATGGTCATTAAGATTGAGGAGAGTATGAACTATTAGATCACTCTATGTCGGGAACATATCGTGACTGTCGGATTTCCTAACTACTAATGCATACTAAAGAAACACACTAGAAAACACACTTTTAACTAACGACACAATAGACCAAGTAGATCTTACTAACTCCTAAGTGTCTAAATATCCTAACATCCCCCCTTAAGAACAACTTGGGATATGATTGAAGGATTTACAATAGTGACACAATAGAAGAAGGAAGGAGGCATTAGATCCTATCCCCCCTTAATGAAAACTTCATGAACTCCTAACATAGATCGAAGTTTGGAAAAGTTCACTTCTATAAGAGACTTCATGAAAATGTCTGCAACTTGATATTCTGTAGGGAAAAAGATAACTTCAATAACTTGATCATGAATGAGCTTTTTGATGAAGTGCATGTGTAGCTCGATGTGTTTTGTACGCTGATGTTGAACTGGGTCTTTGACGAGCTTTATGGAACTCTGATTGTCACACCAAAGGCTGGTTGAATGCTGGTGCTGGAATCCAAACTCTGAAAGGATCTGTCGAAGCCACAGGGCTTCTTAACTTGCATTTTACTATTGCTCGGTACTCTGCTTCTGCTGAAGAAAGTACAATAACCTATTGTTTCTTACAGGCCCAAGTGGCAGGTCATGAACCAATGCTAAAAACATAACCCGCAATAGACTTCCGATCATCAAGGTTATCGGCCCAATCTGAATCAGTGAAACCAACCAATAAAGGAGTCCCCCCTGAACTGTAATGTATCCCAAACTGAACTATACCATGAACATAGCGAAGTATCATTTTAGTTGCTTTCCAATGGCTTCCATGGGGTGTTTGCATATATCGGGCAACAAGACCAACAACAAAGGAAAGATCAAGACGAATATGAGTCAAGTATAAGAGGCTACCAACTAACTGATGGTACAGGGTGGCATCAACTTCAGGAGAAGTACATGTGGCAGAAAGCTTGACTCTAGACTGGAAGGAAGAAGGGGTTGGTTTACAATCATCCATGTGAAAGCAACAAAGACGGTCACAAGCATACTTAGACTGGGGAAAAAAAATTCCTTCATTGGTTTTCAAAACTTGGGGGCCAAGGAAATAGTGAAAAAATCCTAAGTCTTTCATTTCAAATTTCTTCTTAAGGCTGGTTTTCACATGGTTTAAAAGTTTTGAGTCACTACCAGTAAGGATAAGGTCATCAATATAAAGGACAAGGATTATGAGATGGCTTCCTACTTTCTTGGTATAGACATTAGGATAAGAATGCCATCTAGAGAATCCAGTGGCAATAAGAAAGCTATCCATTTTGGCATACCAAGCTCGAGGAGCTTGCTTGAGACCATAAAGAGATTTCTTGAGGCAACAAACAAGGCTAGAGTCATTCTGGACATAGCCAAGAGGTTGTTCCATGTATATTTCTTTTTGCAAAACTCCGTGCAAGAAGGCAGATTTAACATCCATCTGATGGACCTCCCATTTATGTGAGGCTGCAAGGGCAAGAACAAGGCAGATGGAATTCATTTTTTCTACAGGGGAAAAGGTTTCATTATAGTCAATTCCTTCAACTTGGGAAAATACTTTGGAAACTAATCGAGCCTTGTGTCTTTCAACACTTCCATCTGATGCATACTTAGTTATGTAGACCCATTTGCATCTAACAAGTTTTCCTCCTTTTGAAAGAGGTACAAGATCCCAAGTATCATTTTCCATTAAATAACGATACTCTTCATTCATTGTTGTATCCCAATCTGGATGACCTGAAGCTTCTGCAAATGTCTCTGGATCATGAGTTTCTGAAACTTGATCCAAAAGAGAAGAGTCTCTCTAGAACTGTGAACGTGTTTGATGCTGATTTGAAGGATCATCGACAAGATCACCAACCACTTCTCGTGTTGAACGGACCCATCTAGGAAGCGGTAGAGTTGGTGTTGGTTCAGGTTCAAATGACTCATCTAGAGGAGGGTGAGCAGGCGAAGGTGGATTTTCATCCTCATTGTCAACATTTGAAGAAGAAACCAGATCATAAGAAGGCACAAATGCCGAAGATGGCTCGCAAGCCAAAGAAGGCACAATCGCCGAATTAGGCTCGCAATCCAAGAGATTTTCATCAAATTTAACATCTCTTCTAATAATAATTTCATTACAATGTGATTGAAGAAGTCTATAACCTTTGACATCTTCATAATAACCAACAAATATACACTTCTCACTTTTACGCTGCAATGCTTTCCTTTTCTCATCAGGAATGTGAGCCCATGATATACTACCAAATACACAAAAGTGACTTACATCTAGTTTAATTTTAGTCCAAGCTTCTTCCGGTGTTATATTTTTCAGAGCCTTTGTGGGAGTGCGATTTACTATGTAATTTGCACAATTGATGGCTTCCACCCAATACTTTAGAGTTAATCCCTTAGATTGGATCATACAATTAGCCATTTCTTTTAATCTGCGGTTCTTTCTCTCAGCAACACCATTTTTTTGTGGTGTATATGGAACAATGTATTACATTTGGATTCCCTGTGTAGTGCAGTAGCTTGTAAAATTACTGTTCACATATTTGCCTCCATTATTTGTTCTTAACCTTTGAATTTGATGTACAAATTTCTTTTCTACAAGGGCCTTGTAGGCCAAAAACTTGTCAAAAACTTCACTCTTGAGTTTTAAGAAGTAAACACAAGTATGTTTGGAAAACTCATCAATGAAAGTTAAGAAATACTTGCACCCAGAAAAGGAATGAGAAGAAAGTGGACCACACAAATCACTGTGAACAAGCTGCAAAGGAACCGAGGCGTGCCAAGAGGCACGTTTGTCAAACCTATCCCAATGATGTTTTTCGATAACACAACCGGAAAAAACACCATCTCTTCATGAAACAAGAGGAAGAACAATCACCATCTGTTGATTACATAGTTTCTACAATGAACGATAGTTTAGATGAACAAACCGCTCATGCCAAAGTTTTCTCAAGTCCTCACTATGAGCAACAAAAACTGATGAAAACGTTGATGACCCAAAGTTGTCAAACTTGTACAACCTGGTAATATCATCAACAATTCTAGTTGCAAGAACATGCTTAGGATCTTTTAGATCCTTGATTACAACTTGATGAGGTGAAAACTCAATGGTTTTACCTTCACCTGAATGAGTGATTTGATATACTGATAGAAGGTTACAAGAAAGACTTGGAAAACACAATACATCATTGAAATGTCCATTATCTACTTGAATTGTTCCAGATCCTACAACACTAAGAGATCTATCATCACCAACAAATATTTTCTTGGTGTTACATTCATTTAGAGCAGAAAATATGGCTTTATCCTTAGCCATATGATAAGATGTTCATGAATCAAGAAGCCACTCATCAGAAGAAGAAGTAGCAGTAGAATTTGAATTGAAGGAGAAACCAGAAGCAGAAAGTGCATGTCCATGAGAAGAAGAAGTAGAATCAATACTGATGTTGTGTTTCTTCATCGTT
>WSFP011493423.1:0-14582 GCA_009831015.1 Picea engelmannii | reverse complement strand
TGATTACATTTTAATAGAAATACTCTTTTCTCGTCCAATTAATATCTTGCAAATATTTGAATTGTTATTCCATGGGCATATTTGTTATGAATGTTGATGGATTATGCTATTGAATGTGCTAACATTATATATTATCACCATATTCTTTCATTTCTTGGTTGTTGAGGACAAGTTGCAGGTGTATTGCTTTGATTCAAGTGCTCAGCGATGGACTTCATCAAACGTCTGGACGAGGTAGGGATTTTATCTTGTCTTGCTATCATATTTGTTTGTATAGCATACCTGAGATTAGAGTTGATTTATGCATTCATTTCCATCTTTTGTGGTTTACCCCTAGCCATAGAGAGATTTTCCTCGTAACAGTGGTGGAGCCACCTTTTCTGTTGTTGGAAGAGGAGTATCATGTTGTAATGGAGGGGTTGAAGCATTTTTTCTTCTGTAGGTTAGAATTTCCCTATGCCTTAATTTCTTCTTCTTATCATCTGTCAGTTTATTTAAGGCCCATATTATCCCCTCTCTTTCTCCTATTCTTCTGGCTTCATTGATCTGTTCTTGAGTAACATGTTAATCGTTGAGATTGAAAATCATGAAGTTTATATTCTCAGGATAATCTTCATCTTGTCGAGGGAATTCATCTTCCCTGTGGGGTTCTTGGCATGGGAGACACCAAGATTCTATATCAACTGTTCCAAAAGGTTTCAAAGTATCTGGGGCCTTTGCCTCTTGTTGAGGTATTGGTTTCCAATCGGTGGCATCTCTCTGTTGTCTGGAAAACTGAGGTCTTATAGAAGATTTATTTCTTTACACTATAGTCATACGGTTCATAAGATGATCCTTCACCTGGACAAACTGAGACTTCATTTGGCCTATCTTCTTATTTAGGAGAGCAATCGGATCAAGAACAATGTTGTTGGAAACCTTCGTCCTTGATTTTGTCTTGTTGTGGGGATACTGAAAAGGTTCTATTCGTGAATCAAGGATATTCTCTTCAATGTCGATACTGAATTCTTTAGCCTCTGCCAATGATGTGGGATTTTTATCTTTAAGAATGTATCGAAACTACCCTTCAAAGGAATTCATGTAAAGGAGACGAATTGATGATGCTATAGGACAGTAATCTATTGGGATTTGATTGTACAACTTGTCAAATCTTGAAATGAATTCCTTCATCGTTTCATTCTCCTTTTTATTTATTTGGTTGAACTGAGTTCCAAGTGTCCCACCATATTCTTTTCTCAACCATATGCTTTTAAATAAGGCAAAAAAAGAATCCTAGGTCATGATATGATTATCAGGGAGTCCTCTGAACCAATCAAGGGCTTCTTCATTCAATGATGAAGCAAATAGTCTCATGGCCACATCTTCGTGATCAATACCTGCATTGCCCATATCCCGGCCCATGACATAAATGTGGTCCTCGACAATTATCACATTGTTTCCTCAGAACGTTTGCAACCACTTGTTCACATCTGTTGGCATCTGGTTAGGGTAACCTTAGATATTGGTCATGCTAAGGGGTTTGTAGAGGTGTCTTACCCAAGATTGAGCCATTGGAGCAAGAGGAAGGGATTTATGGAAAATGGTTTTAGCAACGGGAGACTTGAGAGGAGGCCTTCTTTGGTAAACCTTAGAAGGCTTGAACCTCCTAGAGGGAAAAGGTTTGGGGAAAGAAGGGTTCTAGGAAGGTGGAGTCTCCATATGAGTTTCAAAATGAACTCATCAATAAAGGTGGAAAGTGAAATTTCATTGGGTGGAGTCGCTAGGTAAGCTACGAGAAAGGCTTTGGGATAGCTTACCAAAGTGTTGTTAGGGTATGAAGAAGATTCAAAATAGTCCTCGACAACGATGCCAAAATGTTATAGCACAAGATGTAGGTTGGGAAACGCCCGACCCAACCACAAACCAAGTGCTACAACTTGGGAATCCTACACCCAATGTCACCTCGATGTATCTCCTGCACTTCAAGGGTGAGTAGGTCACTCTAGGGAGGCGATCCTGGTGACCCTAGGGGGATTGAGATGGAGATAGAGGGAAATGGAAGTGAAGACACTAGAGGTCAATCTAAGTGGAATAAAAGGTAGGGAGAGATGCATTGCAAGTCAAGTAATTTTTTTCCCACAGGTATAGTACTTCTTTGGATGATTGTACCTGCCCAAGACTCAAGAAAAGACACTTTGCAATGATACATGCTAGTTGGATCCGCAAGTTAAGCTTGTTATCCCTAATTTGCATAAATATATAATAGTATATATCATCAAGTAAATGGTACTATAATATTAACAATAAGTGCTAGAGATCAAGTAGAAAATACAAGAGAAAGACTAGCTAAACTCAAGATGAAAAACCAATATTCTAGCACAATTATATCAACCTTATGACTGTAAAATTCAATGTATTACATCAAGAAAATCAACCATTGAAATGCCCTCAAACGTTTCCAAAAAGTGTGCTAAGAGAAGGAGAGTAAGTATGCAAACTTTGAGCAAAATCCAATGGTTGATATGAGAGTTATTCAAGCAAATGAGTTAGGGTTTTTTTAGCCCTAATGGCTGAAGATGAAATTTTGTAACAAAATCAGGAATTATCCCCTTTATGGGGATGCCCTAGTGGTTTTAAGGTTCCCAATGCACAAGGAGTACAATCCACTTTGTAAGAAGTAAAAATGACCAAAATTCACGTTTCCCAAGGCAATATTTTATTTCTCCAATGCAAAAAAGAGTATGAATAATTCCTTTACTATTGGGATGATGGAGTCAAACAAACAAATATCTTAGAGAAACTACTTCCTTTTGGGTGTAAGCCCTTTTACTTTCCAATGGAATTTTCTCTAGGCTAGGGTTTAAGCTAAGAGAGTGTATTCTCTTATACTTCTCTTAGAAAACCCTTGTAAAATCAATGAGATGAAGCAATAAAATGATTAATACTGTGGTGGAGGTGTATTCCCTTATAATTCCCACCTATCTCCTAGCATAACAATACTTGACTTGTAGAAAATGATAGTATAATAGTAGAAAACCATACCAAGATCAAGAGAAATGCCAAGACAATCCACTATAAGAGATAGAAAATCATCATTCAAGGCTAGCGCTAGACTTCCACCAACCATTCACCAATAGATAGCAATGAAAAAGTGCACAAGAGATAAAAATATCCAAGTGTGGTGCAAATTTGAGACCAATGCCTCTCACAAGAGGGAGACTTGTGATTAAAATGAGATCTTTTGATCTCTATTTATACAAAATGTAGCTAACATAGTTTGTCCATAAATTAAGGAGTAAATCACAAGATTAGGGGTCAACAACCCTAATATTTCCCCCTAACAAAGTGATATTAAAAAATTCACTTAAAATTTCACTTTTTTCACAAATAAAACCCTAATTTAGGAGGACATCACCCCTTTAGGGGACATTTTTCCACTTTGAGGAAGTCCTTGGTCTTGGAGAAGCATGGGTAGGCCTCCAAAGTCCACATATCAAGAATCTAAGAACTCTCGTCATGGTGAAGACCTTTCTCCTCCTCAAACCCCCATGTATAAAAAGATCAACATCTCACCACCATGCCCTAGCCCAAAAAGCATGACGTCAAGCTAAAAAATAGGATGTTTTTCCCCTCCTGGGAAAATTGTTTGAAAAGTGAGGGTTGGGCTAGGTCATCCAAGTCATCATCAATGAATTCCAATTCTGATCTCTCTCATCCGACATGCGGGCCCCTGGCATCCAACTTGTGGGTTTGTAGCCCCATGGAAGCCCAAGCTAGGCTTGTTCTCCCAAAGTTGTCCACCAACTAGGTTCTGCAAAGACAAATGAGCATTCCCTCCAAGGATATCAAGTAATAAAATCATGATAAGTGAATCCAATCAATAAATAAGCCATCTATTCATGTGCATCAAATATCACTATATCAAAAAATTAATAACTCAAAGACACTATGCGACTTTTCAAGCTTGAATATGGGAGGGTTGACGAGGTGTCCTATTGGGTAGATATTACCCTAGGTCAAGGACAGTTTCCAAGAGGTCCCTCTCTAATACATGTAAAGTGGATGAAGTATATGGGGTCACAACTCAATGGGCATAGGGCTCATGACATACAAGGGGTCGTAGTGTCTCATTCATGGGTTCCTTTGTAGAGGGTGTGTGGTACCTTCATCTGCAATGCAATTTTTCCAAGCCCACCAATTTCCTTTTATCTATCTTTATTTATTTTCTTTCAATGTAGCATAAGGATAGGTTGAAGGTTACTTCCTTGGCGTGGTGAGCAGATGATGGCAATGTCACCCACAAACACATAATGGAAATGAGAAGGTTGGCTCGTGATGAGACCCCCTTTCTCTCAGTCATGAAACTGGGAGTCATTACCTTGGTTTGTTGACCAAATGATGGTAATTTCATACCACTATATATTCATGGACGTGATAGTTCGGCTCATGATGAGACCTCCTATCCTTCAACCAACCTTTTAAGAATTCTTTATTATATTATAGGTCCCTTTTACTTAAAGATAAGTGTTTCATTTCTTTCTTGGCTAATCATTGGGTGAAGTATCTAGAAGGTTTATATATGAATTTTATCTTTTACCTAACATCAACCCCTCTGGGCCTTTATCCCCTTCTTCCCATAGAATGAGGGACAACCCCTTCCTGGTTCATTACACTCTAAAATCCAAAGAGATAAGGAAATGGAGGGGAAAATTATGGAAAGTGGTAAGTATGGTCGGTAACGCTATGATGATTCATTAAGAGAGTTCCCAGTAGCAAAGCCATCCCCAAGAAAAACCACTTACTAGGGAACAATGTCAACCACCAAGGTAAAGTAGGGAAAAAGGCATAATGTCCAAGCATATATCATGAAATATAGAGAAATCTAAGATACAACATAATGAAATGGCTTGAATATTGAAATGATGATTTCCATAATATTGACTTGTACCTCATGGAGCAAGGCCCACTGCCTTTCGAAATCCAGTTGATGTGGTGGATTCCGTCTGCAAAACTATGACCATCTATGGTGGTGAGTGGGTTTTTCATCTGTGCAAAGGGTACTACTGGTCATGTATTCTCTCGACACTCCATATCTGCAACCTGAGGGCCTCGAAACATCATCTCCTTAGTTATCCACAAAATGGGGATAACACTACCCTAATCCTAAGTCAGTATTTCCATCCTCTCACTTTGACTATAATAATTCCCCCATTTCTAGTGTTCTTCTTTTTACCAGAAATATTAAAAGTGCATGCACACCTCTACCTAGGGATTAAATAAAAACAAAATCATAAATTAGAAAACTAATAGAAAAATTATGAAAGTTGTAGCTCTTGTTCTATAGAAGCAGAATCCAATATTGAAGGCGATCGAGTTGCTATATGTTGGAGATATTAATTACAAGTCGTGAGATTTACACTTATGAAAAATTTGATTGTCACGGAAAGTAGGAGATTTAGTCAGTCAGAAACGGAAAGGAGAAGTATTACCAGGAGCGATATTAAATGAGTTGATATTTATCTTTTGAGAGCTTTGTAAATTAGATAGAGTCAGCTGTATTTATTTTTTCCTAAATGTTTGAGTTAGTTTACTTCTATAGGAAGTCTTAGTCTTAGTCTATTTATTCTTGAATCTGTAAAGAGTCGACACATATACAGAGAGAGAAAGAGAGTGATAATTGATAGTTAGAAGCAACAACAACTGTATAGCGATTAAGAGAAATCTGAGAGCAGAAGCTCTGTGTTTTGTAAGTCTGCAGAAATTGTTGGAGCCGAAGCTCGACATAGTTTTGTACTTTGTAACCACACGCAGTGCCCAAGTTCATAATATATTAAGTATCTATGTGTTGATGTATTTCTGATTTTTTGTTGTGAAAATACATTCTCTCTATTTATGCACAAGGTTAAGTTCATATTTTATGTGCTAAGAGTAGCACATTATTTCAGAAATTACTTTATTAAGTGTTATCATCACATCACACAGTCTATTGAGCAGTTTGTGAACTACACGGTAAGTCCCAAGAGTTCAACGACGAAGAATTTCACTATGAGGTCTTTGCAACTGCATTGCACAGAGTTTGTCTGTGCATTGTAGATCCAAGATCTGGTAACAGAGAAGGTTGATGAGAGCGGTTTTATGAGAGCAAGTTTTATTATAGTAAGTTTCAAGAGCAACAACTCAATTGTAAGGTGAAATCATGGCTTCTACTTCAAATATGCAATGTCCCACTTTTATAGGAAAACAATATGAGTTGTGGTCCTTGACCATGAAGGAATTATTTCGGGGTCAATATGTTTGGGAGATAGTAAAAAATGGCTATGTGGAACTAGCATATCAAGAAGCATACAATGCCCTCACACAAGCTAAGAAGGATGCTTTGAAAGATCAACGGAAGAAGGATGGAAATGCTATGTTTTACATACATCAAGCCATGCATGAGAGCATACTCCCAAGAGTTGCATCAACAAAGCAAGCCAAATACACATGGGGCATATTACAAACTTCTTATCAAGGTATGGACAAAGTCAATACTTCAAAACTACAAATTCTTAGAAGAGATTTTGAAACCCTGTCAATGAAACACACAAATTCAGTGGATTCCTTTTACACCTATGTTTTTGGCATGATAAATCAAATTAAATCTCATGGAGAAACCATAGATGATAGAAAGGTTGTTGAGAAGGTACTTAGGAGTCTTCCTCCTAAATTTGATACTATTGTTGTGACTTTAGAAGAGAACAAAGACCTCAATCAGTTTAGTCTAGATGAACTGCAAGCCTCCCTCATTAATCATGAACACAGATTAAATAGATCAAATATGTCATTAGAAAATGCATTTTACGCGCAGTCATCTATAAGCCATGGAAGAGGAAGGGAGATAGCTAACTCTAGAGGCAGAGGAAGGAGTTCTGCTAGATTTGGACGCAACAACAGTCTTGCAAATCATGGTGGAAGAGGTCAAAATACAAATACAAGTCAACCAAGTAATCAGATATTTGATAAATCAAAGATTCAATGCCATTACTATAAAAGGTATGGACATTATGCATATGAGTGCATGAAGATACAGTATAATCAGAACAAGAAAGAACAACATCAGTCAAACAACACAAATACTCCTTCCAGTCCTATGCTTATGGCACGCACTAGAGCAATGCCTATAGTCTCACTAGTTGAATGCAATGTTGCTCAAGAAATTTCTTGTGACATATGGTATCTAGATTCAGGCTGTAGTAATCACATGACAAGAAACTTAGAATTGTTTTATAGTTTGGATAAGTTAGTCCAAACTAAAGTTACACTTCGAACATATATCCAAGTCACTGTCTTGGGTAAAGGAAATAATAACATTTTAACTAAACAAGGAGAGAAAAAAGTTATTCCTGATGTATATTATGTTTTTGGCCTAAAACATAATTTGATGAGCACATCACAACTATTAAAAAAAGGGTACATAATCTACATGGAAGATAATCGCTGCGTGATTTTGGACATATATCCAAGCAACTAGTTTATAGAAAAAATCCATATAACAAGCAACATAATGTTTCCATTGACATTGAATCCAACCATGAAGAGAAAAATAACGCAAGTTGTTGGTAAAGCAAGAGAAGCGTAGTATGACACTGCATTCAAAGAAGAAAGTGAAGAAGTAAGTGCACGCAGTTCGAAGGAAGGGAAATGTAGTTCACATAGTTCCAAGAAAGAAGAAGACAATGGCACATATATGGAGGAAACATTCCAATATGAAGTACATGATGACTTCTTCTTGTGGCATTTCAAATTTGTACATTTGAACTTTGGAGGTCTGAAGCTGCTACAAATAAAGGATATGGTAAAAGGTTTTCCATTAATTGAAAGACCAGAAAAAATATGTGAAGGATGCATCTTTGGAAAACAACATAGAGAGTCATTTCCAATTGACAAGTCATACAGAGAAAAAACTCCACTAGAAATAGTATATTCAGATATATGTGGACTAATGCAAACACCATCTATAAGAGGCAATACCTATTTTCTTACATTCATTGATGATTTCTCAAGAAAAAACATGGATTTATTTTCTAAAACTTAAATATGATGCATTGGGTTGTTTCAGTAGTTCAAATCACTTGTGGAAAATCAAAGTGGTTATTACATCAAGGTTCTAAGAATTGACAGAGGAGGTGAATACGTTTCAAGAGAATTTCATAACTTTTGTAAAGTTCATGGCATTTACAAGCAATTCACTGCGCAATATACACCACAACAGAATGGTTTCATAGAAAGGAAGAATCAAACCATCATGGAAATGATGCACAATATATTGGCAGCCAAACATTTGTCAAATGAGTATTGGGCCGAGGAAGTAGCCACTGCAGTATACATCATGAACAAATTTCCGACGAAGAATGTGAAAAACAAAGTTTCTCAAGAAGCCTGGACAGGTATGAAGCATAATGTTGTGCACTTCAAAGTTTTTGGTTGTGTCGCTTACACACATGATTTTGATGAGCTCGGAAATAAGTTAGATAACAAATGACATAAATGTATATTTGTTGGATACTCTGAAAATACAAAAAACATACAAACTGTATGATCCTATCGCAATAAAAGTCATAATTAGTCGTGATGTTCAATTTGTAGAAAATGAAGAATGGGATGGAAGCATAGAAAGGATAGTTAGAATTATTGATGCTATGGGGCATGATGACATGGAAGAAGTAGTTCAAACACCAATTACAAGTTAGAACACAATTACTTGAGTTGCGACAAAAATCACAACATCGACTACTCCAATGAGATATGCAGGTGTGTAGTCAACACCTAGAGTGCAACAAACTCTAGCAAGCAGTTCGAGTAGTTATACATCAGCAGATCCAACATCAACAAGTCTATTACTAAGAAAGACAAGAAGTCAACGCGACATCTATAATGTTGACACAACAAATTCATTTTCAGTCTTTGCTCTATTTTCATGAATAGATGATCCATTAACTTTTGAAGAAGTTGTCAAAGATGATGTATGGGAACAATCCATGGATGAATAAATTAAATACATAGAGAACAATCAGACATGGAAATTGGTAGATGTACCTGAAGACAAGGATGTAATAAGTGTCAAATGGATTTATAAAACCAAGCAAGATGCAGATGTAAATGTGTAGAAGGACAAGGTAAGATTAGTTTCAAGAGGTTTTACACAACAACCTAAATAGATTTCAATGAAACATTTGCATTAGTTGCGCGCATGGACAAAATCAGAATTGTGTTGGCCACTACTGCACAAAATACATGGCATGTTTATCAAATGGATGTAAAGTCAACATTTTTGAATGAACATTTAAAAGAAGAAGTATATGTGGAACAACCAAAAGGCTATGATATTCCAGGACAAGAAAACAAGGTATACAATTTGAAGAAGGAACTTTAAGGATTAAAGCAAAGCTCCCAAAGCTTGGTACAGTCACATAGATTTCTATCTCTCTCAAAATGGATTTCAAAGAAGTGATTGTGAGCCAACATTGTACATCAAAACAAATCAACAAGGTAATATATTGTTTGATTATATGTAGATGACTTGATTTTTATAGGAGATTATGGTATAGAATAATTTAAGTGAGTCATGAAGGATGAATTTGAAATGACTAATTTGGGGCTTATGAGATATTTTTTGGGTATTGAAATTCACCAGTCCAAAGCTGGTATATTTATTTCACAATTTAAATATGCTCATGAAATCTTGAAAAGATTCAACATGATAAATTCCAAAGCAGCTCCAACACCTGTCATAACAGGATTGAAATTAAGCAAGGAAGATGAAGGATCTAAAGTGGATCCCACTCTGTTTAAAAGTTTGGTAGGGAACCTTATGTATCTAACATCAACAAGACCTGATATTATGTATGGAGTGAGCCCGATTTCAAGGTTCATGGAAACTCCAAAAGAATCCCATTGGAAGGCAGGAAATTTTTTTATGAGATATGTGGATGAAACAAAATAATTTGGCATTATGTATTCTACTTTAGAATATTTTAGACTTGTTGGATACACTGATAGTGATTGTGGAGGCAATATAGATGACAAAAAAAATACCTCTAGGTACACATTTCATTTTGGAATAGGTATAGTGTCATGGGCATCAAGGAAGCAACCCATTGTGACTCTTTCTTTAGTTGAAGATGAATATGTCATAACTACAAACATAGCTTGTCAAGCAGTTTGGATGAGAAGAATGTTAAAATATTTGTTGCAGGAACAACATGAACCAACTACAATGTTTTGTGACAACAACTCTGCCATCATGTTATCAAAGAATCGCGTGTTTCAACTACTTCTCATGTTATTGGTTGATCCAACAAGCAATCTAACTACTGCTCATGTTATTGGTTTCAACTACTGCTCATGTTATTGGTTGGTGAACTGTGAAGTATATTTATTTCACAATCTAACTATGCTCATGAAATATTGAAAAGATTCAACATGATAAATTCCAAAGCAACTCCAACACCTGTCATAACAGGATTGAAATTAAGCAAGGAAGATGAAGGATCTAAAGTGGATCCCACTACGTTTAAAAGTTTGGTAGGGAACCTTATGTATCTGACATCAACAAGACCTGATATTATGTATGGAGTGAGCCCGATTTCAAGGTTCATGGAAACTCCAAAAGAATCCCATTGGAAGGCAGGAAAAAGAATTCTGAGATATGTGG
Organism: Picea engelmannii; assembly: GCA_009831015.1. Lineage (NCBI taxonomy): Eukaryota > Viridiplantae > Streptophyta > Pinopsida > Pinales > Pinaceae > Picea > Picea engelmannii. Next base: position 3,910 of record WSFP011493423.1, on the reverse strand, counting down.
ATGAAACAAAATAATTTGGCATTATGTATTCTACTTTAGAATATTTTAGACTTGTTGGATACACTGACAGTGATTGTGGAGGCAATATAGATGACATAAAAAATACCACTAGGTACACATTTCATTTTGGAATAGGTATAGTGTCATGGGCATCAAGGAAGCAACCCATTGTGACTCTTTCTTTAGTTGAAGATGAATATGTCGTAACTACAAGCATAGCTTGTCAAGCAGTTTGGATAAGAATAATGTTAAAATATTTGTTGCAGGAACAACATGAACCAACTACAATGTTTTGTGACAACAACTCTACCATCATGTTATCAAAGAATCATGCGTTTCAAAAGAAAACCAAACACATTGATACAAGATATCATTTTATTAGAGAATTGATGAATAACAAAGAAAATTGCTTAGAACTTTATAGGACTAAATAACAAGTCGCAGATATATTTACAAAAACTTTGGCAAGGGATGCATTTCAAAAACTGCACAGTTGTTTAGGAGTTAGCACAGTAGCAGATAATTGATAGTTCATTTCAATATGATTTTTTAGATGAAAATGTTGTATTTTGTAATCTCACCTACTTATAATTAAGGGGGAGTGTTGGAGATATTAATTACAAGTCGTGAGTTTTATGCTTACTCAGAATCTCTCTGTCATGGAAAGCAGGAGAGTTAGTTAGAATCTCTCTGTCATGGAAAGCAGGAGAGTTAGTTAGTACACGACAAATAGGAGTGTTAGCAAGAGCGATGTTAAATGAGCCGATCTTTATCTTTCTTGAGCTTTGTAAATTAAATAGTCACTTGTATTTATTATTGTCTTAAATGCTTGAGTTAGTTTACTTCAACATGAAGTCTCAGCTTAGTCAACATCAATTGTATAGCAAGTCAGAGAAGTTTGAGAGCACAAGTTATGTGTTTTGTAAGTTTGGAGAAATTGTTGGAGCCGAAGCTTGACATAGTTTTGTATTTTGTAACTGCAGACAGCGCCCAAGTTCATAATATATTAAGTATTTGTGTGTTAACGTATTTCTGAGTTTCTATTGTGAAAATACATTCTCTCATCACATTGTGAAGTCTATTAAGCAATTTTTGAACTGTGCAGTGAGTCCTGAGAGTTCAGCGAGAAAGAATTTCACTGCACGGTCTTTGAAACATTGTTGCGCAGAGTCTGCAATGTAGATCCAAGACTATAGACAATGAATTAAAATACTAGAGAAGAAAGAATTTCACTGCACGGTCTTTGAAACATTGTTGCGCAGAGTCTGCAATGTAGATCCAAGACTATAGACAATGAATTAAAATACTAGAGAAGCTCGAAAGGAGAGAGAGTTGATTGTCATTGCTCTTTGATAAAAATACTAGAGAAGCTCGAACTGAGAGAGAGTTTATTGTCATTGCTCTTTGATATATGGGTAACTTTTGATTTTAGTGATATGCAAAACAACATGATCTTCATTTATTATTTCTGGACAGAAAGGCGACAGTTGAGATCCACGACCTTTATGCAAGAAAAAGTCTTTGACAATCGAGACGACAGATAATTCGTAGGTAAATCCAATCGCCATTTATATAATTAAAGATCGAATTGAAAATACAAAATGGAAAAAGACAACTTCCAGCGCCTCTTTGAATTCTTGTGGGGTCTCTCCCTATGCCTTCGACTCACCCTAATAAGACTGCAAGAGCCACCCGGAAACTTCATGATCCATATCAGATATTTGGATCTAAAATGGGAAAAAATTTAATCTGTAGAAAGAATTTCACCAGCAGTCAGCGGCCTCATTTTAACGGATTTTTTTCTTTTGCGAGTAGATAGTGCCCACACCCTTCAAACGCGAGTAGAAAACAAGATTTTATAAAAAATAAACAATGTTTTTAGTTATTTTCCCATAGATTATATACAACAGAGGCCGAGCTATGAAACGACGCAGCAAAGAATTTCATTGAATGATACCCTGAATCAAATTAATATCGATGCCTCCTAAAGACTTTTTGAATCAATGTCGATTGTCTCCCCGTCTTGCTTCTGGAGTTTGATGTAAAGTAGAGCTTTGACAGGTCTGTGATCGGAGCCCTTTATTGAATCAATACAATCGTAGTCCTCCACATGGAATTTGGTATTGGTCGAAGTATTTATTTTGTACAGAATCTGGTCAGTCCAAGACGGGACTCTCTTCTGCTTGCCATCAAACAACATAGAATTTAGTATCTATCTATGTAAATCATGCAGTAACTCTAATAATAACCTTCATGCAGTCGAATATACATAGAGAAAATACCTTTGCACTTGTGTCGTAATCGTCCATGCCAATGTCATATTTGTAAGTAGGTCGAAATGAGAGTGGCCCGTCGCAGAAACCATGAAAAATTTCTCCCCTTTCTGCTTCTCTAGAAAGTTGATCACTACCTCTCAGTAGCTGCACCAGTGCAATCATGATAAGAAATCATAAGGTTACAATAATACATTAAATTATGAAATATAAAAGTATCATAGGTGCATTATCTTCTCACTTTGAAACTAAATGATCTCCATCCACCATATCAAAATGATCTGGGAAAGATAATTTTCTGACATTTTCAAGGTTTTAGGCAGCTTTCGAGACCCTTCAAACTTGTGGAAATATGAAAAAGCTATACCCTTAAAACTTCGGTTTGTGTAACTATAATGAATATCCAAATTTTTACCAAAATGTTTCCTAAAATATTTTAAAAATATCCATTTAAAATTCTCTTTACCCTCCACCCAGCCAAAACCCACCTTAAATGAGAATGTGTATAGGTTGTTGGTAATTGATGCTGACTAAATAATGCATGCAAAATGCATGAGTAGTTTTCTGAAATAAATTGTTGTAAGCCTTCAATCAGGAGCAACTAATTGTTTGTTCTATGAGGCTATGTATTGTTATAAAGATCAAGGTTGATCACAATGAGCGCAACCTTTTTGTGCAACTACCTGAATAATAATTCTTTCTTCTTTCTATGATATCGTGATTTAATCATTTAGTGTTTAGTATATTGTTATGCTATTCTAAGTGAATGATTATCTAGTCCATAGATAGGCCTGCATAGATCCTTCATTTGGTATCATAGATGGTTGTTGTTTTAGGGTAATCATGTTAAACTCTAATTCATTCCCCATTCCAGAATTTAATGGAAGTGATTATGATTATTGGTGCATCAAGATGATGACCTTTTTGATAGGGAAATATCTATGGGAAATTGTAGAAACAGGTTATGCAGATCCAGAATATTGGGCCACTCTTAATGCAAATGATAGAGTAGCTAAGAAGGAATCTAGAAAGAAGAATGTTCAAGCTTTATTTCATATTCAAATTTCTCTTGATAAAAACTTGTTTCCAAGGATTGCAGGTGCAAAGACAACAAGGATTGCAGGTGCAAAGACAACAGCGGATGCCTAGAAGACTCTACAAGAAGCTTACCAAGACAGTGATCAAGTCAAAGTTGTCAAGCTACAAACATTGAAAATAGAATTTGAGAATTTGAATATTCAAGAAGCTAAAAATGTAAGTGATTATTGTGTGAGAGTAAAAGATGTAGTCAATAAGATGGCTACTCTTGGAGAAATTGTGGACAAAGAGGTTTTGATTAAAAATGTGTTGAGGTCTCTAATACCAAGGTGGAACCATGTTGCCATAATCATTGAAGAAAGAAATGATTTGTCTACTCTTCAATTTGATCACCTAGTTGGATCTCTTATGTCTCATGAAGAAAGATTGATAGGTTCATTTGGAGAAAGTGGCGAGAAAGATTTTTCTTCAAAATTGCAAATTACAAAGAATGAAGATGCCAACACTAGCAACAAAAGAAACCAAAGCCAAGGTAGAGGTCAAAATCAGAATTATCCAAGAGGAAGAGGCGGTTCAAGAGGAAGAGGTAGAGGCAGAGG
>WSFP011493420.1:0-14582 GCA_009831015.1 Picea engelmannii | reverse complement strand
TCAATAAATTGTAAAAATATGGCATCAATCATTGTCAGATGCCATGTTTGTGCTCGTTTTCTAAGCCAGAGCACCCTTTAGACCCCTATTCCCCTTCTGTCTAGTCAAAAAAATGATTTTTATCACTAAAAAATGTATTTATCTCGGAAAAAGATAGAAAAAAGGTCATTTAATTAAATTCCCTAAATTTTACGAAAAATGCTAAAATTTAGGAAACATGTTGGAGACATGTTTTTCCTTGGTTCTCATTCAACTCTAAGCTTGGGCGAGTTCACTGGAGAGGAAGGCGACTTGTAGAGTGACATGGACATGGGAGGAGATCCCAAAGCTAGATTCGACCCTCCTTTGCTAGGTGGCGCATTAGGGAGAGATGGCGCACATCCCTATGTTCACACTTGCCCTCACACCCTAGTTCTACTCCACCTCACTCCTACTCACACTAGTTCCACTCCACTCCACCTCACATCACTCCACTCCACTCCACCTCACCCCACTTCATCCCTCCTTCACTCTATGCGCCACTCCCTCATGCACTAGCGCATCCTCTCTTGGGATCATCACCGGAATTGTAATAAATAGAAGGCGACCCTCCTCCTTTTAGCTAGTTGGAGTTTGGGCGTCCTTACTATTCATTGTTGTAATCTTTTCTATATTGAATCAAAAGACTTTGGAGGTCAAGATTGGTGTTTGGACTCACATGTGTGGATGGATTGTTAGCTTATGAGGTAATATCATTTCAAGTTTTCGTTCTTGTATTTGCATGGTGGTTATGGTAAGGATATTGTTATCCAATCAGAATATATGGTTCTACTTGTTTGTTAGGCTATATATTTGTTTGATGCATTTGATGCTTATATTCTCATGTTGGGTTTTTGTTTAAACTAACGTGGAACAAAGTCTCTCTTGTAGGAAACACTTTTATTTGCAGGTACTTGTCAGATGCTTGGAGTGTGAAAGGACAACCTTTTGGAGAATCAAAGAAGCTTGCTTCCTCACTTGTTTTCTCTTGAAGCGCTTCAGAAAACTTCCTCCCTCTTCTTCACACCAAAGAAAGACTCCATTGCCCAAGGGTTCTTGAGGCTCAAGCAAAGGCTCCACAAAATCATAAATTTTCTTCTTCATTCTTCTTTCTTTGCTTGCATGTCAATTAGATCTGTTTTAAAAGAGAAATTTTAGTATCTAATGCTGCATGCATGAAGCTTTTAGATCTAGTTTCAATATTTTCTAATTAAAAGAGTAGATCTAAGCTAGTTTTCGTGCAATTTTCTATATTTTTCACCTAAATCTTAAACTAGAAAGTTGTTTTATTTTACTTTGTAAATCAAGCTAATTAGTTGATTTATGCTTGTAGTTTTAGGACAGAAAACAGAAACAACTAAAAGAGCTTAGTTTAGGCTAGTTTAAAACGTCAAAAAGTCTCCAAAAATTGCCCTTTTGCCTTAGAAAAATTTCAGAAACTTTTGGTTAAATTTTTTTCAAGTTTAGTGTAGTCTTTTAAACTCTTTCTCATCATATTCTAATCACTTTCCTTGCTGATTTTTAGCAGGTCCATTCAAAAGCAAAAATCAAGGCAAAAGTGAAGGATTTTGAGCCCAAGTTGTAACCCTTGAAGACTAAGACTTTCAGAAAGTCTCTTGTAATAGTTTGCTTCAAGTATGATCCATTCTATAAGGGTCCATAAGTTCAAAGAGAAAAGAGAACTCAGTTCTCGTTGTAATAGGAGCAATAAAAGCGGGCCCTTTGAGCCCAGTTTCTCCATCCCCATTAGGGGGATTTGTGTGTTGTGTGTTGTCTTAACTTTATTTCTTTGCAAGTCTCATTTTATGATCTCAAACACACATACAAGCATAAGGAAATCTAACACACATAACACTCAAATCTCGCATGCATTTATGCTTAAAAGGTACTTTCAATCTTTATGCATGCTTAGTTTAGATCTTGCTTTCTGCTATCAACAATAATTTTTTGCAAGTTTTTCACTTTCAAGTTTCTTGCAAAGTTTAATTTCATTTTCAAGTTTCTTGCAAAAGCTCATTTCAGTTTCAAGCAATTTTCACAGTTTACTTCCTTTTTGCAAAGTCAAAATAAACCTTGCTTGTAGTTTAATTAGGGAAATCTCGACAGTTGCTATCTCAATGTGCGGGAAAACGCCTAAGGGGAGTGTGTAAAGTTAGGCGGGAACTTTGAGATCGAGGTTCTCCCCGTGTTGGACATCCGACACCCTTAGTGAATTTACTGGTGAGGCCCTGGGGCTTCGGTAAATTCTCCGCAAGTTTCCAAACAAAGAGGTAGCCTCTAAAGAGACCACACAATCTCTCATTAATCTACCTTTAATTTACCTTAATAAAACACACGATCAACAACTGCTCACGAATACTTTTAAAGCACTGGTACTATGGATTCATCTTTATGTATGTGAGCAATTTACTTCATTCATGTGATTGTCTAACTAATTTCATTAATCTTGCAGATCTTGTATCCTACTTGATATATGCATGCTTATGGACAAATGATTTATATGAGCATCTCAAATGATGAATGATAAGTGTTGAATGCCTTTGTTTTATTTTGCAATAAACTCCTAGAAGTAGTTTTTTTGCTTATTTTTAGTTTGAAGAGCCTTAGTATTTTGTTAGGGACTACCCCCCTTGGCTTCGCTAGGAGTTGGCCTAGACGAAGGAGTTGAGGATCAGGTGACAGCACCTTGACTCGAAATTTGTCCCCAAGGACACACCAAGTGGATTGAAGATTTCTTCCACGATAGCCCAGGTGTGTATAAGGTGGCAACATGTAGCAGGCTCGAACAGCACACAGCAGGTCTAGGCAGCCAAAATTTGAGTTTTCGATAGGTTGCAGAGATGGCCGCATCCAGTTTGCGATTTGAGGATAGGTTGGATGAGGTGTCCAGTTATAGTCAGTGGAAAGAGAGGATCATGTTGGTGTTGATGGAGAACGATATTTGGGAGTTTGTCAACTCCATTGTGGCCCCACCAGCGGATCCAAAAGATCTGGTCGCCCATAACCTAAAGGACGTGAAAACCAAAAGAATTATTCTAGATGGAGTAAAGGATCACTTGATCCCTCACTTATCTAGAAAGACAATTGTTAGGGACATGTGGGAGGATCTGAAGAGTTTATTTCAAAGCAAGAACAAGAATCGCAAGATGGTGCTGAGAGAAAAGCTTAGAGACACGAAGATGACAAGATTAAATATGGTGACGACTTATCTCACCTGGATCCGACAGGTTCGAGATGAACAGGCTTCAATCGGGGAAGCAATGGATGATTCAGAGTTGGTGAGGACGACACTCAAAGGATTCAGGAAGGAGTGAACATCGTTCATCAAAGGAGTCGTGGCACAAGAAAAGCTCCTTGATTGGTCAAGCTTTTGGGATGACTTCGTTCAGGAAGAACTTCGAGATGAAGAATTGAATGGAGGCCAGCACAAGAATGATGATGAGAACGTTGCTCTTGCCAACTAGGAAAAGAAGGGCAAGCTCAAGAAGTTTGTCAGTGGATAGTCTACTGGCAAGAAGAAGGACATGAGCAAAGTCAAGTGCTATACATGTCGCAAGTTTGGGCACTATGCAGGTCAATGTCCAAACAAGAAGAAGGATGGAAACGAGATGCAACTAGAGGTAGTTGTGTCGACAAAGGCTCAAGAGGGGGAGTTTTCCAAGAAGTTTGAATCGAAAGAGTTCTTACTTGTTTCCCAGACTTCCTTGGGCACCATATCAGTTGGTGCATGGTTGATAGATAGTGGAGCCACATGTCATATGACAGGAGGACGAGAGTTGTTCGAGAGCTTCACAGAGTCAGACTCATATATGTATATGGAACTTGGTATGGGGACCAAGCATGCAATGAAGGGATCTGGAACAGTGCCATTCCGAAGGGAGTCAAGAGGCGTGTTGAGAGTGACGAATGTGTTATGGGTGCCAGAACACAGGAGGAGTGTGCTCTCAGCCTAATCAATTGAGAAGAAGGGCTTTGACGTACTATTCCAAGATGGACAAGCGTTGATTAAGCCCAGAGGATCTAGCTCAGACACAACAGTTGTTTTTGGAGTTAGAAAGAGCAACCTGTATAAGCTAAAGGGTCAGCCTATGCGAGCTATGGCAAGCAGCAGAGTGACGGAGGACAAGGAGCAGGTAGCTTCGAAGGTTGAGCAGCTCAGAGGGAGTCAGCCTTCAGGTCTAGGAGGGAAGGAGCAACCTTCCAAGTCTGTCTAGAAGAATTCATGGTACGAGATGACCATGCAGGATGCTCAGAAGCAAGAGGTTTCTAGGAGCATGATTAGAGAGAAATCTTCACAGACGAGCTTGAGCAAGATGGCAAGTGTTGTTCCTGAGATTAAACTTAATGCTCAAAGAGTAATGTCAGGCATCAAGATTTAAAGAGTGTTTTTTCTACCTTAGTTATATGAGAAAAATTCCTTAAATGAAATTAACAATATGGTAGTACAGAGGCTTTATTTCGTGTCTGAGTCACAATTGAAATATTGAATGGTGACAGAGAAAAATACAAAATTGTTAAACGAAGCAAGGCATCAATTACTAAAGAGTCTCACCTCGTTGTAGTAGAAAAATAGATAGTGCACCCTTGAACAAAATATAAAATATCGTAATTCACATAGCTTGCAGGTCTTGTTTTACTCACAGTAAATACAGAGGAAAAACTACTCAATTAACGAATTACTGAGTTAATACGATTACATAGTTGTGATACTAAATTGCAATCAAACATATATCAAGAATTGCATAAGGAAATGTTGAGATATGGAAAAACAGAAGAAACACATAACCCAAACTGAACAAAATTTGGAATCTCTGTCTACACTTGTATTAATACTCAAAAAGGAGAGTTTTCTCTATTACATCCGGCAAGAAGCAGCCCTTGATAGATCTTGAATCTATGTATTTATACAAACTGTCACAACTCAAAACGGTTGGACTTCTTATAATTAAAAATAACAAATATTTGAAATAAGAAAACAGTGCATAGAGAATGATGAGCTTCGTTGGCAATCTCTTCTATCTCTTCGTCTGCTGGCAGAAACGCTTCCTTTCCTCATTCCTTTAGGCTAGACGCATCTGTCTTTTGGTCTTCCTAATGATTCGACATAGTATCTTCGTCGTTGTAGTCCTATTGGCATCTATCTCTCCAGCTACATTCAGTAATGCAATGACATTTTCTTACCCGCTCACAACTGTGCTTGTTTTTCCATGCTCTATGCATTGGTTGCATCTATTTAAAAATTCTACCACCAACCTAGATGACTCAATAGTTTCATTTACCTCAAAGGTGTATAATTTCCTTTCTACTTGAGGTAGCTTGCCTTGTATCCTTTTTACCTCCTGAGTTATGGCCTGGGACTGTGAACTTGGGTTCACCAACCACTTATTAATCTTAAGGAGGTCAATCTGGCTCATTTCCCAAATGGCTGCCAGAGCTTCTTCTTTGTTCTTTCTAGAATTATGCTGGTTCATTGCAATATCGATTTGCCCCAGAGCCTCCGCGATACTACTTCCCTCAAAATCAATCAGTTTTTTGTCTAGGGATGATAATGCTTCTTGACAAGCTTCTTCCACTTCCCAGGCTAATCTCTTGTTCTCTCCTAAATTCGTTTCCCACACCTTCAGGGCCATATCTCCTCTTATTTGTTCGGAAGGGGAAAGCCGAGGAAAATCGAGGACATTATCCTTCTGTGTCAATATGATGGCCTCTTGAAACTTAGCTCGGGTTGAGCGAGCTTCTCCTTCCTTAACAAAGATATCCTTTAGAGCAAGGTCTACCGCCTGGTAGCATTTCTGGATGGCATCAACCTTCATGAAAAGATCTTGCTGGACCATTTCCACTTTTTTGTTTACCTCCAGTGCTTGAGTCTGAAAAGATGATATCTCTACTGACGTACCTTCAGTTAAGTCTATCCTGGCTTGCAATTGCTTTATTAACTCATCTCGTTGAGTGACCAATCCTTTGTTGGCCTGTGAATTTCGATGGAGTTCATCGAGGTTAGCCCGCAGCTGTTGGATCTGATGCCGGTCATAATCTCTGATTTGTTCAAAGTCTTGGCTCATCTTATTCTTTACAGTCTGCTCCATGGTCAGTATTTGATCTTGCAACTGCCCCACCAATAAGCTTTTATGTCTTAGCTGCTCTGCCAAGTTCTCCACTGACCATTGATTTGTCGTGGCAAAGGCACCCATTGAACCTGCAACTTCCTTCGCGAATTTTGAATCGTCGCGATTGTTATCGCCGTATAACATCCTCTGCCTTTTGGTTATTACCCCATCCTTCTGCCGTGTTTCTCATTTGACAATGGCCCTCCGTTTCTTGCTGAAGAAGAAGTCTAAAGGAGGCATCTCTTCGGGTAAGATTGGGGTAAGATCACCCACATAAATGACTTCTGAACTAGGATTCCCGAAACTAGACTGCAGAGGTGTTAATGAAGTAATAGGAGTACCGATCTCCATAGACGGTTGTTGTTATCCTGTGTTGGCAGCGGGTGTAGCTGGTGTCGAAAGAGATGCATCCTGCCCTTGCTTTAAGAAGGCTTCGAGCTAAGTCATTGCCTGAGGGCCTAGTGGACTTGATAAAGAAGCTTCTAATTTCTGAGTCAAAACCTCAGAGCTCTTTGTGGTTTCCTCAATATCCTGTTTACAAGAGTTCCCTATTTCAAAACCTGAAGGTATAGATTACTATGCAGAACGAGCGGTTATCGATTCTCCTTGTAGTATCTTCGGCAAACTGTTTCGCCTATGTCTTTGGAAACTTAGGAAATTGGCATGTTGATCTGGGGACAAGGTTTGGAATCTGCTCAGCACCTCCTCATAAGACCTTACTCCCCTGAAGATTTCATCATGTGGGGAGTTTTCATGCACATATCTTTTCAAGTTGTATTGGGCCAGGTGGTTCTCCACGATTTTGTGTGGGTCATGCCTTTTGAATTCGATGTCAACCAATTTGACATCTTCCAAAGCTGCGGCCTCCACTTTTGAGTGACCGAAATCCAATAGCGAAAACATACCGACCTGGAGAGGGAAGGTACACCATATCTTTTTATGAGCTGCCTTCAGCGCCTTGTTGATGCCCCCCATTACTGTCTGGTAATCTACTTCTCGGCATACCAGCCAATCTGGTCAAAATCTCGAGAGAGCATGGGGAGGGACTGAGCATCTGAACACCCTGATATAAGAGAAGTTTTCTTCAACGAACCAATCTGCTAGTTTGTCGAGATTCCCCATAATTCTGTCTGAAATGTGAGGGGGTGGATGACCATATAAGGCTACATGGACAGGGACCACTACATTGTGACAGATTTCGTAGAAGAAATCTTTTGCTTTTTCCTCCCACAACTTGGAATGATAAAAGTGAATCGGCTCTGCACTGGTTCGGGTCCAACTCCAATTCATCAACGGGAAAGGAGTCAGGAAACAGATGGCATCCATGACATACGCAAACATATAGAAAAGGACAGGTTGCCCCTTTGATTTCACCATTTTGTATTCAGTAATCTCCTTGGCCAAGTTGTCTGATAAAATTTTGGCCCAATTAAATGTATAGCCCTCGGCCACATCATGCATAATCGATACCCACTCCACCAGGAAATGAGTAGGACTTTTCTTCCCGAACTGTCTACAGAGCATCATAGCTACGTAAATCATGTGAGTGTTCAACGACGCCATGGCGTACACGCCATGAGCGTCGGCCCTGAACTTCTCTAGGTGCCCCCACCAGGACTTGATTATATCGAGATAACTCTTGTCATATTGTATGCATTCCTGTTGCTCGAACTCTAACATAAATGCAGTATTGTAAGTATATTTAGGCTCGGGAGATAGCTTATACATTACTTGGAGGTGTTCCAGTCGGAACAAACCAACGGCAACTTTCTGGTGATTGGTGATGCTCCTGGTTTGGTCGTCGATGTTCTCCAAGGCCCAGCTTATCATGTCGTTGTACGGCATGAGTCTCAGCCACGCAGCTATCTTGTGTAGCTCTGACTGAGCTATATATCTAAGTTTAGCTTCATGAGTGTCATCTACTTCCTCACCGGAATCTTCTGGACAGTTTATAATCTCATGCTCCAGAACCTCGAACACCTGCGTCCAAGATTTCATAGTGTCTATGCCTCGCGGTGCAGCATTCGACAGAACGTTCGCGTTTGGATTTGAACCTTCACCAGCTGCATTAGGCTTCTTCATCATTTTTCGTGCTGCCATGATATCGAGAGAATAGAACGAGGCTACCTGGCAATCCGCGATCCGTGTTTGAATTACTACCGTTAATTGGTCATAAATGCCATTAATATTCGGCGGTTCATGATCGGGAAATTTAGATGAGACAAAGCGAGAATTATCCAAATCCCGAATCTACAAAGGTTAATCCCCAGATAATCGTTTTTAACACTTTAATTAATCATGTTTAACAAGTGCGTTAATTTTGAGTGTCTCGATGGTTCGGACTTCGGGAACTTCAAATGTAGCTTGAGGGGAAATCCCTGAAACCCGAAAACGCAAAGTGATTAGTTATCCGATAATCGGTTTTAAGCTTTAATTAATCATATTTAACTTTAAGTGTTTCAGAGGTTCGGACTTTGGAGACTTTAGGATACGATGAAAGGCAAACGTCTAAACCCCGAAGTGCGGAGTCATTAATTATCTCTTGACCATGATTAACTTAATTAATTGAAGTTTAATACTTCGGCATTTTAGTGCTTCGTTGATTTGCGAATTAGTTCTTTGTTATATTTCCGAAGGGTTGTCTCTCGTAGTGACGTGTCGCAGATGACGTCATTCTAGATGACGTGTCGAGAAAAAGGAGGTGCCACGTGTTACTTGGAATCATATGAATCTTCAAACGAAAACATCATAAATGGGTGCCATGTGTCAACTCAGGGAAGACTCAAAAATACACGCGTACAACGACTCGTGTCCTTTAAAGGTTTAGGAAAAGGGATAACGGACACTTCCAGGTTTCGGGGCTTTTATCGTGAAGACTTATCGAAACGCCCGAAGCGCGAAGCTCCGAAGCAACCTTTAGCGATTTGCTTCTTTAATAATTAGGCGGCTCCAAAACTCCGGAGAAATAAGGATCGTTCGATTAAACCGAAAAACTCCATCAACGGCTAATATTACGTGCGCCTTATTACTATCTAACCAGAAATGAATTTGATTTAAAATTCAAAAGTTATTTTCTAAGTTACCGTTTTGGGAGAGATTATATTTTTCTGAAGTGGAGAATGTAAAGCTCAAAAGTTCAGGATTATATGTGTTCCAACAGCAGGGATAGCTTTCGTGTCAGAGGGAGCAACCAATCAGGTGGATTGGAGAGCACACATGGTAGTAGATCTGATAGCGAAGATAGAGCCACCTCCAGGTGGTAGAAGTACCTTCCTCGCTAAGAGGGAGTGTTGATGTATTTAGCATCGGACAAGTACTTCCACATAGGCTCGGTGTCTAGCATGTGTAAGTTGTCCTTGTAACCTCTCAGTGATCTAGGTGGACATCAGTGGTTGCCCACCTATTCCACTGGCTCTAATTATAGTGTCCATCTTGGCAATTTTTCTACAGTTTTTCAGGTCCCAAACTTTCGGGGCCGTTTTGAGGCCCTAAACGATGTTTTTTTGACTTGGCAGCGTCCTATAGATTCCTATTGGGGTGTATTGGACCATTCAGAATTTGTATTTCTCGATTAAACCTTTATGACGAGGTACCGAGCGCCCCAAATGGAGATCGTATGCAAAACTTGCGCCCTCGGGAAGTTGATGTATCAACTACCCCCGTTGAGGCCCACAAACCATTTGGTGTTTCATCTTCAGGGGTTAGGGTTTTAGATGTTTAGGGTTTTCTCATTTATGCGTTATGTTAAAAAGGCCTTTGGAGTCTCATTGTAATCAGCTTCTTGCGAATGAGAGTAGCCGACACATCTTTATTCAAAGATAAACTACCACCATTCTAGCTAGCTTGTGTGCTTTGCATTTTACAGTCTTTTGTATTCCAGACAGTCATTAATAGAATCTGAGTTTTACTGTATTACTGTGTTCCTTGCAATATCTTTGTGTATCTCCTTGTTATATCTCTGTTATATTTATGCCTTCATGTTGTTCTCAAAATAATCCAAATCACTCAGAAACTTAGGAAATTCACTTTGTGAGGTAATAATTAAAGTGAATGCACTTTTAGATTAATGTGAGATTAATTAAGTTAAATACCTAAGTTATTTGGCATCAGTAACTTAAGTGGGTTAAATAAATCCTAACCATTAGATCTAAAGTGAACGTGAGATTAGATCTCAACAGTTGATCACTTTGGAGAAGATCTAGGGTTTTGGATTTAGGGTTAACTCAATGTAATAAAAGGCACCCTAGGTGAAAGGATGAGACACGCAGAGAGTGAGAAGATCTTATTGAGTGGATGAAGAGCAGTCATCTAAGTGTGAGTAGGGTTGAGAAAAGGTGCAAAGGGGTAGCAAGGAAGATGGCAACCATGTGGGCTAGGCTATTGTTGCATTGTATTCCTTTGATGGGCCATTATCCCAGGACGGGAGCCCAAGGATTTTAATTAATAAATTCCAACTCAGATTTGGTTTTCCCTTCGGGGGTTTTCCAGAGTTGTTTACCCAAAAATATTTTGTGCAATGTGTTATGGTTTTCGTTTTATTTGCTTCTGTTGTTTATTTTCGTTAAGTAACCTAGCAGTGTAGTTATTTAATAAAGTGATTTTAGTCGAAATAAGTGTCGGGTGCTAGGTTTACAGGAATTAACACCTTGTCCATTTGGAACACCAAGAAGAAAGATGTAATCCTCTGAATGGTGTTAGGTCAATTGTGAGGGCGGAGGATGTGAGATCTAAGCCTAAAGGCCTCTTGAAAATAATGCCAAGCACCACTAGTCTGGGTATTGGAAACAAGTGGAGAGGTCTAGGAGACATTGACCTCACTGACCTCACCTTCAAATATTTCTCTCTCGACTAGTATTGAGTTGTCCAACTACCATGGACACTCACTTTGTATCACTGCACTTATGATACCGCTATATACAATTTTTCCTTGGTTTTTTCCTCGGTTTTAACTAGACCTAGGGCATAACCTTGTCGGATATTTCACTACTTTAGGTTTCTTTCTTTATGCTATTCTCAGCGTTATCTAGGAGATGTGTTTGCACTCCCACATTGTACCCATACTTGTTGTAATCTTCAATCCCACTAACCTACTTTTTGTTGATTTACCTAAACCTAGCACCCGGCACTTAATTCAAATAAAAATTGTTTTATTAATTAACTGCACAACTAGGTTATCAACGAAAATTCAGTGGAAGCATAAACAACAAAAACCAAACACACATTGCACAAGATATTTGGGTAAACACCCCGGGAAAAACCCTTGCGGAAAACCAGATCTTTTATTATTATTGGGCTCCCTTTTTGGGATAATGGCCCTTAGGAGGATTACAATGCAATGATAGCCTAGCCCACCTGGCTGCTATCTCTCTCGCTACCCCTTTCCTCAACCCTACCCACTCACACTTGGATGAACTCTCTTCACCCGCTTAGTGAGATCTCCTCACTCTCTCTTAGTGTGTGCCTCTCACTCTCCTTAGATCTGCTTTTATATTCTCTTAATGACCAAATCCCTAACCCTAAGATCTCAACGGTCAAGATTAGATCTTGCCTTCTCAAGATCGACGATTGTGACTTAATCACTCGTTGAGATGACTTAAATCACTTAAGTCACTCAACTTTATAAAAAAAGTCACTTTTGTCATTATATAAAAGCCACATTAACTTTATAAATGCAATTATAAAGTTAAAGATCTAGAGAGCGTCACTCGGACACTTCCACATGCTAGGCACCGCCAATGCAGAAGTACATGTCCGAGCTACCCCAAAAACTAACACTTTTGTGGTCATTCGTTGGACATTAATAAATTTATCTTATCTTATCTTATCTGAATATAGAGTGACCCTCTGTCTCTATCTCCTGTAATAGCAAATTTGGCATAATCTTCCCTCCCACTGGATATGGTGCTCAACTTCCACACGAAGATGATGGGAGCCCACTCTGAACTGGCCTAGGGGGATCCTAAGCCCATGCATCCAGTGCCGGAGCATGTAAGGGGGGCGCACTATGAGTTCATATTTAAGCTTAAAGAAATTATCTGCATAAAAGGCCATCTTGGGTCTGTTATCACGCAAATCTGCCAAGCAGATTCGCCTAATAACTATAGGCAAACCAACCCTAGTCACGGTTGGAAGACTCTTCATTTGGACTGGTACTTCTCTAGTCTCAGGGGGGTGTCCTAGGGGGTGTATGCTGCCATCAAAACAATAAATCTACAGAAAACTCCAAGATTATTAGCACACAAAGACTCACTCCTAAGCTGTCTGTAAACAGTGAAGAATGAGGATAAACTTTCAATAAAATGGAGAATGGTTGAGATCAGATCCTTAAGACAGCTATAACAACAGATTAAAGGAAGCTGGGTGAATTGAATGTGCACCTTAGGTAAAGATAAATCAAAATAAGTGCACTTTAACTAGCCACCAAGAAAAATTTCGGTGGTTGTTTTCTTGGGCTGCCTAGTGATTTTGGTTGGACAGAAGTGAAATATTGTTACTGAAATTAATATTTCAGATTCAGCCATAAGGCTGAAAGTTCACAGGAAATAGATCTGAGGAACCTCAAGGTTGAGTTAAAATTTCTGTATTTGTATTAAGCACAGATTTTTGAAATTTCCACACCTTATTGTAATTTGTAAACGTAAAATTGGAAAATCTGAAGTGTTCCACTCCCCTCCTATAGAAAAAGGGGGTATGCACTCATTTTGGGGATGCTCAGTTGGATAATAGTATGGTTATGCTGGTAATTTGTGGTTTCATCTTTTAGCATATGATACTTGGATGGTGATTAGGATTGGCTGTTCGGCGTTATTGTTGTTTTGGTCAATATACCACTTGTGATTTGGGTTGGACTCTTGATCTCTAGGGAGAGTCAAGATTAGAGCATGTGCGCTAATCCAAAGTGCACCAATCCCTGATTCATAGGAATTAGATCGGATTCTGAGTGAAAGCATATTGGCTTCCTAACTTTTGTCTCAGTTTGAGCAAGACTTGAGAGTTGTGTGATTTGACTCTTTCCCCCAGTGCAGCGGGCAAACTTTCGATGTTGGGCACAAAGTCAAGGAGGAACATGGTGCAGGCCCACCCTTGTCCCAAATACCAAAGCTCATTGGATTCTAGATCTTTGCTTGAAGCGAGGAATGTGAGAGGGCTTCCTCAACTTGTATCAGCACTGGAGACAAGCGTTCTAGATCCCTTTGGTTTTATTATATTTAGTATTTAGTATTCTTGCAAATTGAAATAAATGAAATGAAACTGATGGTCTATATATGATGTGTTAGTCACTACTTGCTTATGACAGTTTATCGCAAATTGAACTGAAGAAAAAAAATTAGTTTTCTTTTTCTACTTGTTGATTATTATGTGATATGACGTAGCGTGCCCCAGCTAGCCTATAGTTAGGCCCTAGCTTGTTACAACGGAAAACAAAAAATGTTGGCTCGCAGGGAGTATATACATGGCAAATTAACCCATACAATACCATATGATGACCAAAATATAGAAAAAGGAATATACTTGTATCATGGGTTCTCCCAAGAGATGTGTTAAAAAAACAATAAATTCCATGAAACTTAAAATCAAAAAACTTCAATTCTATAAAAGGAAAGTTATTACCTCAACCAAATCAAGTTTTAACTTCTTTGCATACTCCAATGCTTCACGCCTTGACATGACTTGATGACCTAAAACATAACATAAACTTTACACATGAACAAACTGCATATTCTTCCTTGATAACGACCAGGATGCATATAAACAGAATTAGTCAATCCTTCTGATCAAAATAGTACAAGTATTTTAGAACCAAAAGCCAAAAATAAGTCATAGGACTATTCGCACCCTTGTTTTTATGAGACTACTAAAAGTCAATCCATCCATTTTCAAGGCATCTACTCCAAATAACAATTTTTTGATGTTATTATGAGACCCCACAAACCTCTTTGTATTCGGTTTGAGCCTTAGGTTGTGATATTTGGCATAACCAACTGGTAAGTATCAGAAAATACAAGCAATCAAGCTTCAACTAATTATACACTTGGAACAAACAATACGTTATTTCATTCAAGAGAATTTTTACATGCACCTTATTATTTAAATCTATTTTCAAGATCACATCTATATCTACAATGGATGTTTGAGTCTTGACACTGTTATCCCCCACTTTTAGGGATAACTAGGAGATCATGTCTCGAGGCCCACAGCTCCTAGACATGGAGTACCGAGAGCAGGATTGACTTTAGCATGGCCCTAGAGGGCCCACCTTTTATTTCTTCCAGCATCTTTATCTTGTCAGCAGCAGCAGCATCCATCACCATCGGCTTGTTCCTATGTCAAAGATGGTTCTTGCTCCATGAGGTAATTAGTCCAGGTATCATGGTATGTGTCACTTTGATCATCAAAACCATTGAATGTATGCATCTGATTCCTTTTATTTCTAACAACTGCTTGGATCTTACACTT
>ML884270.1:4302-14582 GCA_009831015.1 Picea engelmannii | reverse complement strand
AATCTTTGATACCCAACTTGGTGCACAAGGTATGGAAGATATTTGTGAAATCTGGCACTGCTTGGTCTCTTTCCTGCCACAATGTGGTTCATTTGGTATACAAGTCGTCATAACTTTCGACAGGGTAGTATTGTTCCTTAATAGCATCCCTGAAGGATTCCCAAGTGGCCATGACTATAAATAATGAGGGTTCCTCTGTTTCCTTTTTCTCAAAGAAAGTTTCCCACCAATCTTTGACATGGGGAACAATTTTGAGGAGCACAAAAGTAATATTTTCTCTATTCAAAAAATTATGGACAGAAAAATACCCTTCTAGTAGATTCAACCACTTGTCTACATCATCTTCATGTATCTGACCTTCAAATATAGGAATATCAAAGTTTATTTGTACCTTAAAGGGGGTGGTGCCTCCGCTCGAAGAAGATGCGTCGCCTGTTGGTAACCGCCGAAGGATATGTGCGAAACTATCCATCATCTCGTTCCTATGTTACGTGAGGGCTTCCTCAATCAACAGTTTGAAAGGATCTCATGTCCCGTCATATTTATTTTCTCCTACCATGAGAGGTCACTTGGGTGTGTGAGATATTTTGTCCTCAAGAGAAACAAGCTTGAGACCAAACTCTTTGTACTCCATCCTCGTTGGGGACATGCATTAAGACGACAAGGAGTAGACTACACTGATACCATTGATCTGGATTTTATGAACATAATGAAATGACTATATATTATTAACAGGTGTTTAACACAAAATAACAGAGATACAGTAAAACTAGTTTTCTATTCAATAAGGAAATAAGCTAAAACTGTAAAATGCAGTGGAAACAAGCTTGTTGGAATGGTGGTGGCATATCTATGAGAAGATATGTGACGGTTGCGCTCATTCGCAAGAAGATGATTACAATGAGGCTCTAAAGGTATTTTTACAATAAACAAAAATGCCAAAAACCCTAGACATCCAAAAACCTAACCCTTGGAGATGAAGCACCAAAAGTCATGTGGGCCCCGTTTGGGTAAGTTAGTACATCAACTTCCCAAGGTCGTAACTTTTGCATACGATCCTCGTTTTAGGCGTATGATAGCCCATTGGAAAGGTATCATCGAGGAGATTCATTTTAGGGGAAATATGGAAGGAACTTCCATATTGAAAACCAATTTTCCCAAAAAACATCATTTAGGGACTCAAAATGGCTCTGGAAGTGAAAACTGCTAAAAATAGTAAATTACCAAAATTGCCAGAAAATTGTTTTGAGCCAGTTGGAAAAGGTGGGTGGCCACCGATATCCACCTAGATCAAGAAGTGGAGTCAAAAATATGCAAGTGTTGAAGGGTCATGATGATAGTGATATGGCTTAAGACAAGAGGGTTAAATGTTGAGGTGTTTCTAAGGCAAGGCCTCATCAATCAAACCCTAGGGGAGAAAGGGTCACTAAGGTGTAGAAAACCTAATCCTTAGTGATTTCTCCTCCTTATTTATCTCATTAACAAGAATGAAACGACTAGCTTGAGTGATAGATGGTATGGCTAAGGGAAAGAGAGTTTGGTAATGAAGTGTTGCTAAGGCAAGGCTTCATCAATCAAACCCTAGGGAAAACGGCTCACTAAGGTGTAGAAACCCTAGGCCTTAGTGTGTTTTCTCCTTTCTTGGCTCAAAGACAAGATAAAAAATGGCTAGGCTAGAAGAATAGGATTAGATTGTTTCTATGGCAAGGCTCTATCTAACTTCAGCAAAATAAATGGCTCTAGGCTTATCTTAGTAGGGACATGAGACAAGGACACCAACATGTGCTTGTCACATAGGGTTTGATTCAACAAATTGTAAAAACAAAATGCAAGTAAACAATACCATAACCATTGAATAAATAAGTGTTTTGCAGATATTTGCTCACATCCATCAAGCATTCATATAGCTATACCTTACTTGTAAACCTTCCACCAAGAAATTTCCAAAAATAACCAAGAAAGAGACTCCTTCAAAAAGTGTGCATCAACTGTCAACCAAAAACCCTAGAGTAGGGCACAAATTTCAGACCTCACTATGTGTGAGTGAAAGATGATGATCCAAATGAGAGTTTTAGCTCTCTACTTATACAGTACAAATGACCTTAATTAAATTTTAGGTCATCAAAAGGCTGAAAAGGCCAAAACACAAAATAATATTGTTTTACATAATGAAACCCTAATCAAGAAAATAATGAGGATGGCATGCCCTTTTAGGGTGACGTTATCCCTTTCTAGGGAAAATGTGGCCTCTTGGAGTAAAACGTTAACCCTCCTTGGGCCTCTGGAAGCCGCCACACGTACCAAACCTGCCAAAACTGCCTCCCATACTCCCATATCACTGGATGGCGTCATAGGTGATGTCATGGGCCTTCCAAGGAAAACGTCCCAATGGAAAGGGAACAACCCCCCTGGGTAAGGCTCTATCAGGCTGCCTCATTGCAACATCCTCCTCTTCTCTGGTGAAAAACCCTATGTCCTATCACTGCCCCCTCCTGGGGTCTGAACATCCCTCTGGTGGGATCTACAGCCCCATGGAGGTCTGAACTAATCATCTCCCCATGTGCACCTATCCAATATGGTACATGTATGTCAGGTATGATCCTGCACATCAACAGATACGCCCTCCATGGGCTCATAAGTCATAGGTATCATAGCAATGTCAATCACATCCAATCATCAATTTTATTAAACATGTGCATAAAACACCTTCTACCCATTCAAATGCTCAAAGACATTATACAAATATGCAAGGCAAGTTTGGAATAAGTGATAGGGCGTCCTACCGGGCTAGTGTCCACTGGAAATGGGATGTTTCCGAAAGAGATCAAATCCAAGTCATATTAAATGGATGAGGTGGATAAGGGATGTCCCGACAATTTGTGTTGTGATAGCAGGGAAATGTAGGGCTTACCTGTGGGTGCCTTTGTAGAAGGTGATTTGTACTTGTCCTGGATGAAAAATGTTTTCCAATCCCCCTTGTGACTTTTATTCTTATTTCTTTATTTCTTTTTCTTTCAAGAATCTAATCAGGGGACACTGCCCTAGCGTGGTGACCAGTGGTGCAATATTACCCACAAGCACTTTCACAGAAATGAGAAGGTTGGCTCATGATGAGACCCCCTTTCTCTTGGCCATGCAACCAGAGCCACTACCCTGGCGTGGTGACCAGATGATAGTAGTGTCATACTGCTAGATTCCCATGTACCTAATAGGTTGGCTCGTGATGAGACCCCCTATCCTCTGACTAGGTCTTATTTTATTATTTTTATTTGGTCCCTCTTGTTTCTTGATGAGAAGATTTTTACTGATTTCTCAGGGATCCCTAGGTGAAACATATCGAGGTTTTATTTTAGTATTTTATCTCTTTCCAGCTTGCTCTTACCTTCTAGGCCTTTAACCCCTTCTTCCCACAAGGCAAGGTGAAACCCTTAAATGATTGTCCAACCCAATGCCTAGACCAATGAAATGGGATGGATGAGCGGGAAGTAATATGGAAAGTGGTAAGTATGATGGGAGAGGATGATGACTTTTCATAAATCCCCCCAGTGGAAACTCAAAACCTATGGGCACAAGCTTGCTAGGAGATCCTGTCATTCCCCCCAAACATGGTCAAGTGGATAAGTATAATATCCAAGCACCCATTAGAAACAAAAGGAATTGAATGCACATATTCAAAGGTTTTGAGGATCATAGTGACACATACCATGATACCCAGACTCATTACCTCATGGAGCAAGAACCATCTCGGATATAGGACCAAGCCGAGGTGATGGATGTTGTTGCTATTATTGACAAAGTGTAGGCACTGAAAGGGAGAAAAGGTGGTCCCTCCAGGGCCATTCTCAAGTCTATCTGGCTCTCGGTACTCCATGTCTAGGACTTGTGGGACTCGAGATATAATCTCCTCAATTATCCCTAAAAGTGGGGGATAACAGGGCCGACATCCCATAAACTCGTTAAAAAACCCTAGAGGACTCCTTATTGGTTCCACATAACCCTCAAAATAGGTGAGATCCACGATCTCATATCCTCTTGGGTGCTCCTACTTCAATTAGCATTTCGAAGTCCAAAAGTGGGCCAAAATGACCAAAGTTTCCCCAAAACTTGGTCGAGGGCCAACATGCCCCCAACAATCACCTGTGACTCATCCTGAGTCACTTAGGTCTAGACAATGTTACTTCAAAAGCCTCGAGCTTAAATCGAGTTGCCTTGACTTGCTTCCTCACCTGAGCCTCCTACTCAACGAGCTCTTGGAATGTCTTCTCTATAACAGGCCCTTCCAGGCATTGTTCCACTGCTGTAACTACTTGATCTATTTGTGAACCCTAGCTATCAATCTCCTCGAACACCTTGCAAGATTCATCCTGCATAGGTTGTAACTTTTGTGTTTCTTCCATCACCTTACCCTAGAGGACAGTAATATACTGATGCACTGTGCACTACTCCTACGATCTCTTCATCCTTTCCACTACTATGATTAGCTTCATCTGCGCTTGCAATGAGAATGTTTGTTGTTGCACCTTCTGTAACTGAGCTTCTAGATTCTTTAACTATGGATCCTCGGCAAGGAATTCATATGTCTGGGTGCTTATGTCACTCAATTTTTTATATGTCGAGGAGAGGACTCTTGTACTTGATGCTATGTTTTTGGTGGTCTCCTCCCTCTCGTCACACACCTCCTGTGAGGTGCTCAACACTAGTCAGGCCTCCAGTTCAACTATCCTATACTGAAATTATTCAAGGGTCTATGTGAGCTTCTCTACTTGAGCTTCGATAGGATATTTCTCCTCTTGTACCAAGCCTGGCACAAAGAGACATGCTTTACTTAATGCTTCTTTAACCATGGCCTGCTCTGCGAGAAACTTCTCTTTTTACTTCTAAAGATTCACCTGAAACTATCCTTTCTCACTTTCATAGATAGCTACACTGTCCTGTGCTGCTCATAATTGTACTAGGACTTCGTCTTTATCCTTTGGCAAGGCTTATATAGCCTTCCCTTCTCTTCTTGAGCTCTCTTGAACCAAGCTTATGTTGCATCATCAATCTTTCTTAGTTGGGTTGGTTCATCCCCAAAGTCTGTGGTCTATGATGAGGAAGGAGCAGACGATGCGATAGACACATCGCAGACCAGGTGAACAGCCCGTTTCACTTCCTTCAACTCTCTCTCAATCCTTCCATACAACTCCACCTATTTCTCTTTGTATCTTTGCAACATGTCTTCAGAGGCATCCTCCATATCTCCTCGGATGAGACTGATGTCATCATCAGTGAGAGTGGCTTCCAACTGTGTCTTATTGGCATGTGTTTTCTTCCTTGATGAAGGTTTCTTTGGAGAATATTTCCTCTTATGTGGGGTCACTTTCACAATAGGGGGATCTTCAGGTGGAGGGGTGGTAACTTTTGCCCCTCCTTTCTCTTCTTCCCTTTCATCTCCTCCTCCATGTCCTTCTGCTTCGTCTTCTCTTCCTCCCGGCGATCCAAACCCATTATATCTAGAAGTTTTCTCTTCATCACTCTCTATGTCCTGGACTTCAACCTACTTTTTTTTCTTCTTCGTCCCACTGGACTATCCAACATGTTCAACTCATGTAACTATCAGGCTTCCTATGGTGTCAGTGTCAGATAAATCTACATCGGCGACAGGTACAAGAAATTCTTTTGGCCATTCTTTTGTAATTTGTTCCATATCTTCATATGTGAGCTTATAGTATGACTGCAATTATTTTTGGTGCTCATCTCTTCACGCAGTGTTGTAAATAAAGTGGGGATCAGTGTGGAAATTTATTATGGGCCTGTACTGATGCACGGTACATAGTGTCATACGAGGGAATGATTCAATGGAAACCTTCAACTATTGATAATATCTGTGAAGCACGACATTAGACTGCCACTACTTTGTCATGTCATTGGTATACCAGAGGGTGGAAAACTGAGCGGCCAGGGGCTCCATACATTCTCTCTCTAGGAAAGTATCTCCTTCGGGCATCCTCCAAGACACAAATTTGATTAGGATGATCAACCAATTGTAATGAAATTCATATCCCAAGTCCTGGGCTTCGTGGAAATCCTTTTCTAGCTCATTGATGAGGTAGTTCACCCAATTCATCTACATGCCCTCCACACACTTTCCTGAGAGGTCCACCATGAACTTGATCACCTATGTGGAGTGGTTTTTCCTCACTAGATTTCCAACTAAGAGTTGACAAGCAAGGTGCACTACGTCATCCTGTATGGAGGCTACCTTGTAACCTCGCTTCCCTTTTTATACCTCTCCATAGGATTCTTTGATGCATTGTGTTAAAGAACAGTCGGATGCCTTCCCTGGATAAAATTGTTGTGGGTCAGGACCCTTCAAAATTAAACCTATGATCTGGTGGATCAGCATCAGATCCACAGTAATTATTCTATTGAGCCATAGGTATCTTACATGATAGCACAACAGAAGGATTTTAACGTAAGCGTTAACCTCCTGGTGGCGGCCAAAATGGGGAATGTTCATTACATTCAACACGGTTGACTGCGCCAACCCCTTAATCGATGCCTGCAAGATGAGGTGAGGTTTCTTTCTGGTTGTGTTCGTTAAATAATGGTGAGGAGATAACATGGCATAGTTCTTCTGGTCTCCTAAGTTGAAGTCATTGTGCTTCAATAGCGGGATATGTCCTAACTAACTCCCTATTATGCAAATTCCTTTTGGAATGTACGTCATGAACATGGAGTACTCAAAATCACAATGGATACTATCGTAATTAATAGTGGAAGCTAGAGGCGGAATATATTTAGGTAGGATCGACGCCATCTGCTTCGTATTATCCAGATCATCACGGTGCTTACTTTTTCATTCAGTTGTGGGGTTGATGCGGGTGGAACGATGCCCAGTCGAAGGGGAAGCCTGCATTCCCCTAGTCGATGATGCCTAAATACCTTCGGATACAGGTCTGTCGGCCATGATATTCCTAAGAACTTCTTCGACAGACTTCTCCAAATCGTTGGGTTCACCCGACATTCTAGCTTTTAACAGACTAAAGGGGTAGACAAATGGACAAGTGGGGTATTCTTTCAGATAATGATAGGCAACACAACTAGACACTTGGATATTTATCTTCTTAGATTATTCAATCATGGGTAGCAAAAATTGGTCCCAGCGCTACCATCGACGAGTTAAATAAGTGGGGTGTCGTGATCGGTCTTCCAACGAATAGGAACTGCTTCCATTAATGTAAATCTAGCCATTAAGGCACAGTCTCAACATCCAAAAGTAGTCCATAAACCCATAAATGTGTTTCCTAACCATTTTGGAGCATCACTCTACAGTTGGGCCACCTCCAATAGTTATATAACTTATTCAGGGTGAAGTCCAAATCTGCGCGGACCTACTGTTCTAGCGAGGTTCAAACCCTGCGAACCTGCCTCCTATGAGGTTCTAGTTTGTGAAGTCTTCCATCTAGTTTCCTTAAATTCTTGTATATTTTCCAACTTAGCCTTCTTTTTATTAAGCTTCCTTGCCTTCTTTCCTATCATCTGAGTCTCTTTAACTATTTTTGAAAGCTTCTTTCCATTTTTATTCTTATCTTCCCCTAGTGTAGTGGCTTCGCACTGTTGAGGTACCCTCAAAGGTTCTGAAGTTAATATCCATTTTCTTAACACTTCCTCAGTGGGCACACTTCACTCTTGGATATATAGGTCCTTCAAGCCTTCTTGCATTATTTCAACCTTGATAGCTAACTCTTTTTCTTTATGTCACTCCTGTGTTGTTACTTTGCTCTGTTGCTTCGACTTATCCTCTCATTCTTCTATTAGTTGGTATACTTTCCTAGCTATGAAATCCCTTAATTCTTGTTTTTTATTTTATGTAGATTCTTCCTCTTATTTCCTTCTAATTTGATCCTTCTCAATCCAAGCCTTACCTAAAAAAGTGGGAAAGGGGCGTTTTCCTCAACAAACCTAATAACTTCAAATTCTTCTTTGGTCGATGTTCCATGAACAATAATAGGTACAGTAGTTACTCTTCCACATAAAATTATCATATTTACCTTAAACAAGCCTATCCTTCCTAAATAAGTTACCACAGTAGGATTTCCCAAAACTTCCCAAGTTTCTTCTATCATAATATTCACTTGTGTGTCTTCATCCAAGACACAGTCCATGTCGAAGTCTTTTATTCTTTCACTTATGTGTTGTTTTTCTTTCAGTATTTCTGGTAAACTGACATCATTATGAACATTCATCGTTTCTTCCAACTGTAATAACGTAGTATTAACTTCCTCTGACATTTTCTCTTTATGATTTTATAACATGCCCAAGTTGGTCTCTTGACTTTTTTCATAGTTTTCTTGTCTTATGCCCATCCCTTCAACTGTAGCAATAATCCTTGGACAATCCTTGACCTCATGACCAACAAGCTTACAACAAAGACAAATAGGGCCTACCCCAGGGAATTCCTTTGCAGTATGTCCCATCCTTCTACAATTATAACACAAAGTCAATCCTCTTTTTCTCGTAAATGTTCCCCAATCTTTTATGTACTGCGCACTTCCCCTCGGATCATAGTGTTGAACCTGCAATCTGCAAAAATTATTTCTAGGTTCCTGCATCCACTTATCAGTCCAAAAACTCTTTCTATGCATAGGAATAACATATCTTTCTTCATTTCCATTAAATTTACTCAAATAAACTCTTTCTTTCAGCCACACCCTAGCCTTCATACTAGGACATAATCTATTAAACATACTTAAGTTCATGCTTTCAAAAAAAAAAAAATCACTTATCTTTCTCTTTCCAAAGCAAAAAGATTGCTTCTTTTATAATCTTACCTCTTTTCTTCAGAACAACTTACTTTATTGGCACAAATAGTCACAAATCAAGTAGAGTATTGCACACTTCAGCAGCAGACCTACGCACATAGCTTTTCTTTTCTTTACTTCAGTTCCCAACAATCACAGTTTCAGCTCACGACAACGGAACCATTTGTTGGAACAGGGGTAGACCCAGGGTTCAACGCTTGACAACGCACCAAAAAAACCATGACTACTGACCCTTTCAGCAACACCTACAAAGCAGGTGAAGTCTCACCCGAGGTAGAAGCAGGGGGGTTACAGGATGCAGGTGTCTGTAACCATGCCGGGACACAAATCTATGATAAGAGAACTTCGCATAATATTTTTTTAACGCTTAGGAAGTGACATGCATTAGTTTATTAACCTCATTAACATCGCAGAGCATAATCAAAGATAGATATAGTGCAGTAAAAAAGCCTCAAACACATACATTCCCCTGGTCAAAGCACTTTTGTTTCACATAGAACTACCTGAACTACTTCTACAATACATTCCTCTTTATTTATACTTTACAAACCTTTACAATAAGGCCTAAACATGGGGAAAACCCATGGGCCGACATCCCATAAACCTGTTACAAAACCCTAGAGGACCCCTTAGTGGGTTCGCATAACCCTCAAAATAGGTGAGATTCGTGATCTCAACTCTGCCTGGGCGCTCCTACTTCTATCAGTGTGTCAAAGTCCAAAAGTGGGCCAAACTGACCAAAGTTTCCCAAAAACTTGGTCAAGGGCCAACATTCTTTAGCAAGGATTCAAATTCTATGAGACTAGTTGAATTTGAAAGAGGACAAAACATAGTATGTCTGGTACAAATTTTAGAATCAGGTAATAAATATTGGACATGTGGAATTTTGTACAAGTTCTCTCTCTCAAAAAGGCCAAAAAATCAGCAAGATTTCAGAAAGTTACCCTAACTTTCACTTGCCACATCCAATTTTGGTCAGACCTATGGAACTGCAGTGAATACATTTCAGAATACTAAAAGCCAAAAAAATTTACTCGAAAGGGATGAAATTTCAAAAATACATCAGAAGGAAGTTTGGCTAGGAGGACAGACTCCAAATTAAGGGCTTGAAAGGTATGTAACTTACAATTTCCATAACTTTTTATTGGAGGATCTGTTTTTGGTGATTCTAAATTTGTAATAAAGAGAAAAAAGAGGAGAATAATCATTTTCTCACATGGCTCCAAAGTTTAATTCATCAGCTAATCCTCCAGAGATCTCACCCATGACTTGAGATGAAATCAAAGAGATTTATCACTAGATGGAAAAGAGGATCACTGAAAATAGGGAACAAATGGAACATAATATGGATGAAAAAATAAAAATAAATATGGATGAAATGGAAAATAAGATGGATATGGATGGATGAAAATACAGTAGAAATAAAAAAAATCCATCAAGGAATTGCAAAATTCCTTGTCTTCCATGATCTTTCAA